>JAZGTJ010002920.1:0-38836 GCA_036877575.1 Botia almorhae | reverse complement strand
CACACACACACACACACACACACACACACACACACACACACACGGCATGTTTTGCTTAGCGTGCAGGGCAGCTTTTGTATGGTGGTTATAATGTGGTCGATCAGACTGACATAGGTGTGAAAGCTGTGTTTGCACCAGCAGGTTTATGCTTAAAATGCAAATTGTCGCTATTTGCTCACCCTCATGTTGTTTTTAAGCTGTGTGAAACACTGTAAGAAATAAGGATAAGTTTGACAGAATGTCTGAACTCTCCTGTTTCATAATGAAAGTGAATGTGGAATAGCAGCTGTCAAAGCCATGTTCAAAAGTCTTCTAAATATAGTATAACACACACACGCACACACATGCACACACATTTGCAAGAAACATTCTATATATTATATATTATATTATACTATACTGTACTATACTATACTACTTTATACTATACTATATTATCAGTGATGCATATATGTAAATATAAATAGCTATCACTGGAGAAAGATACAAATGCTTTGTGAGCTCAGAAGGTATAGTTACAGCATCTGCCAGCAGAGACTAACTAGTCCTTGCTAAACAGCCATTACTATGATTATAATTTATTCTGAATAAGTTGTCTGTAACAAAGCGTGTCTCAATGTTGTCCAGACATATCATTTAAACATGAAACAAACTACACCCCCATCTCTCTCACACACACACACACACACATCTCCATCTCTCTCATTTTCATTCTTACTCTCATTTCGTCCTTGACCAGCCAAGAATGACATAAATGTTTGACATCGCAATTTTTCTCCAATTTCAGCATCCCTCCCCTTTTATACTCTTGCCCAATCTTTCTCTCTCTCTCGTTCTCTCTTTCTCTCTCTCTCTCTCTTTTGACAGAAATCCATATGACCATTTGCATCCAGGTGAAATGGGAATGTGTTGTTTACCATTTATAAACCCTGCACATGCCTTCCCCCAAATACATTTTCATCCCTTTTTTTACAGATAAGACTTCCTGTCCCCCTCTTCCCATTTTTCCTCTCTCTCTTTCTCTCTATCAGTGTCTGTGTCTTTCAGGTGTGACAGCGCTTCACAATGATTTTCATTCACGTCAAACACATTTCAAATACAGCTCAGATTTCCACTACAAACCCACTGCAAGGACAAGGTGAATGCATGAGAAAAGAGAAGTGAGCTCTGTGATGCTGTCCCCTGTGTGCGTGTTTATGTGTCTGCTAAAGCTAGTCATCTCATAAATTAACTGCAGTTGGTTAAAGGATTGTCAGGTAATAATGGAGGTTTAGGTCTTGGGATGTTTGTCTGTAATGAAGTTTATAAAATGAAAATGTGTGTGTGTGATAGGTGTTAGAAGCCCACGCTGGCCAGGCTCAGGTCAAGTGTTTGTGTGTATGTGATAAATAGCCCCTGCCACCAAATGAATTGTCTGCAGTGGCTGCCGCAACAGATCATTGCATTAAATTGGCGCTGGAAGTAAGGAGCATAGGAGCAAAGACCCCTGGGAAATTAGCCAACCACAATTCACCTTGACCCAGTAGGACAGACTCTCACTTTCACTCCCACCCATACAGGCGCAAATGTTCACAAGTGTGAACATACAACTGGTGAACACAATACTTCCCCACGCGAGGACCATGTTAACGTCTTTCTCTCTTTGTCCCAGGTTGCCTGACAGACAGGCGGATGGTGGTCTTGGAGCAGCGGGTAAATTACGTAATCTAGAAGAGCAACTAATCAAAGCTAAAGAGAAGATCAACTCATATCGCAGTCTGCCTGCTGATGGTGCGTGAACTCTTATTTGTTTTTCTAGCTTATCTACATGAAGACATACCATTGTTTTTGAAGAAAACTAACACCAAGCATGAGCAGTAATTTTTAGGGCAGTAGTTTAGTACTTGTACTTGACTTTTAAACAACTTTTTACTGGCCACACTACAAAAAAAAAACGTTGTCTTATTTTTACAAAAGGCAGAACTTTAGCTGTTAAAATTATGGCATACAGCTTGACCTAATACTGATTTGTAATGCTTTCAGACTATCACACTGACAGAACCTCACAAGTCAATTCACAAAACAGCGTGTTCAAAGCATCAGAGAAAACCAATGTTAATCGTTTAGGTTCTAAAACACATTTACATGCTTTGTAAGCTCAGTTGAACATAAGACCATTAAGCACTGGCCCGGTGTGATACGTGTATGTGAGAGAGTGTGTGGGGACATGGGTGTACATGGGTTTGCGGTGAAGGACACATGTAATACGTCTTTCAGTCCCACATACACATGTATTACACAAGGGCCTGATCAAATTTTTGGACCGCTAAAGGGGAAGTGTGTCATTTTTTTTTTACAGTTCAATATGCCAAGACAGCTGTAAGTAAAGCATTCGTAGGTGGTCTGGTGCTATCAAAACATTGCTCTGTTTCTTTAAGCATCTTGAGCTTGATACAGCAGCATCGGCTTAACCAGTGCCATGAGTTTGGGGCTTTCTGTTTATCGTCTAGCTGTCTGTTTGGCCAACGAATGGCAGAAGAGGGAGTGTTATAACATGTAAACTGTTTTTTTTTTTTGCAATATTGTTTGGTAGCATAAGAATTTTACACTTCACACTTTCACAGTTAAAGATAAGTAAATGTTAATTGCATTAGACAATGAATTATGAAAGTAAGTGACATTTACAAGTTGTTTGCTTGGTTTAATATTGTGCATCTAACGTAATGACATTCATTCATTTCATATGTAATACAATGACTTTATCAGTGTCTTAGGTATCCAAATGCTTAATGCTATGAAAAGACTTTATACTGTGGGAATCATGGTTCAAGCTTTGAACCTGTCCTTAGTCCTGTATAATGACCCTAAACACACACACACACCCTCAGCAGCAGGGTTCTGGGTCAATAGTCAACAGTATCTCTTACAGTATTGCAGGGCTCTTTTGTGTGGCTGCGTTCTCAGGAAGCAGTTGTGTAACACCATACAGAGATCATTGCCCTGTGCTGGATTGTCTTACAGCCGCTAATGCCCTTATTCACTTACAGTACACCTCAATTTAATCTGCACATATTTACATGGCTGCAGTACAACACACACACCTCTTTACACTGCCACTGCATTACACACTCACACAGGCTACAGCACGTTAATTTTGTCTTACTGTAACATGATGTATATAACATCTATACTAAAAAAACATACATATGCAATACCTAAACCTAAATTCAAAATAACCATGATTTGATCTGACCATTACAGTGTATCAGTTTGTCACTTGTGATTTTTCTGTAATAAACATTTGCTTCGACATAAAAATGTCTGTGTGTCTGCAGGCCCAGGAAAGGACCAGGAGGAGTTGAGGAGGAAGGTAGAGAACGGTGTTAGAGAACTATGGTATTTAATCCGCAGCGAGGTGAAAAAGCTTACGCAGGTGGAGACTGGAGTGATACAAAAACATGTCAACACTCTCCTGCAAGACCTGGGACACCAGCAGAGGTTGCACACCACAAACACACACACGTACACTCATATGTTGTTAACCAGGACTCTCCATAGGCACATTTATTTTTATACTAAGCTATCAAATTCTCTGTCCCCTTCCTCTAGCTCCACCCCTTAAACCTAACCCTCACAGAAAACTTTGGCATTATTAAATTACAACAGAAACACCACTTAGTTTGAAACATGATTCCACGTTGTTATACACATTTGTGTTCTTGTAAACCACATTTAAATGTACGCACATACACAGGGCAATACAGGAAAATCAAGAACTGTATGTATTGTTATGAATGATATTGCTGAGGTTTTAGTTAACAAAATGTATCATTCACCTAGCACTTTATTAGAAAAAATAGAAAAGATAAAAAAGTGTCCTGTATAAATAACTAAACATAACCAATTTTATTTGCTTCCAACATTGAGCTAATCAGGCTGTTACCAATACTGACATGATTGCTATATGAACTACAGTCTGACTAACACATATAGCTAGATTTGAATAACTAGAAGTGCTTGCTTTCCTATATAATACTTGAGTAGCAGAACGTATTTCAGGCCTAATGCACTCACACTTTTTCACACTTAAGCTTGCGTTCACCCTTCATAATCATGTGCTACATTTCATTACAGGGGAAAATTCTCTCTCTCTCTAATCTCTTTATAAACAGCTATAATCTCACGGGCTTGTAATGTCATTACTGGGCTTTAATGGGTGTGTACATTTAGATCAGTGCATTTGCTTGCACTTCAGAAAAAGTCGCCTGTGTAATGCCAGGCAGCAGCTAACAAATGATGTCATTAATAGAGCAATCATAATTGCTTTGTGGATGATTAGCCATGCTCAGAGACCAGGCCTTGCTTTAGTTGAAACGTGACTGCGAGGCTAATTTAATATTACGTTTCTTAGGAAAATGCTCTTTAATTAGTCATAATCAATTGGTTTAGTTAACAGAAGCCATGTGATGCCGTTGTTTGCAGTTCTAAACTGTGTTTTGTGTTTGTGAACTTCAGGTCCATCATGACTGACCTGTATCATCTGAGCCAGGCGGACGGCGCTGGGGACTGGCGAGAGAAGGAGGCCAAAGAGCTCTCTGACCTAGTGCAGAACAGAATTATGTATCTACAGGTAGAGCACACACACACGCAATTCATTGATTCTTAATTAAGGTAGTTGTAATTACTATAGATTAGCCTTACCCCAATCTCTAAACCATTAATATTTGTATGTAATGTATTTTCATATATTATTAAATAAGTCATCATTTATTTATTTTATTGAGTTTTTTCTCATAGAAACAACAAATCTTAGTTCCTCAGTATAGTGTTGTTTTAGATGTTGGTCCCCACAACAATTTGTTTGCTTATGAGGAGGCTAAATTGACCACTGTTGTTCTCAAACTAAGCTAATTCTAAATAATAAAGACTAAACCCAACCCTGCATAAACATTTGAGTATTATGTAGTCTGTATAAAGGGTTCTTCTCACAAGAAGGTGGTTTACAGGTTTACAGAAATGCTGGTTACCAGTATATGTTCTGATCTGGATACTAATCACTAGCATGGGATGCTGATGTATTGGTGCTCTATCAGGCTTCTTAACTAGCTAAACCAGGAGGACATATGTAGCTGAAAGACCATGGTGGTTGGACAGATTTTGTTTTAATGGCTTTACTGGTCCACCAGCTAGATCAGCATCAAACCATTGCTAATCCACATAAACTAGCCTGGATTTTCCGTCTGATCTTTCAGAAATATTTACCAAGCTATATTTATAAGGATATTTTCAGTAATGTATTATTAATTTTTCATTGGCTTATCAATCAGCACAGCAGTGAGACTTATTTATGGACTGTACTGTGCTTCCCTCCTGTGATGTAACAAAATATTCAAGATCGGAATGGACCATATGTAACAGTTCTGAATTTTTCATTAAAAAACCCCACATTGGGTGACATCTAATCCATATTTGGGTTATCCATATCTGTCAGCCTCATATTCATGCTTCAGATTAAATATGGTATCAACTTGGACAACGGTCTATAGTAGAACATGTTGTACACACATGCACACATTGTTCCTCTGTAAAGGCTCTACATCAGTGTATGAGAGTGGTGATTATATTGATGCGGGTGGAACAGCAGTATATCATCTCGCTCCATGAGAAGAGGGTTGGAACGGTTGTTCTGCACTAACTCCACCCAGGAGACCAAAGTGACATTCAGCTGCAGCCCAGTGAAGTGCCTGCAGATACACACAGGCTGTAATCAGCAGAGCTAAGCTTGACGGTGTGTTTAAGCCACTGGGCTAAACCTCCGTCACATGCTCAAGTTACGCTTGGAATGTCGACCGCATTTTGTGAGTTTTGACAAGATGATTTGACCTGACCGTCTGTACATTTGTAATAGATTTAACTTTTGGTTGTATCCATTTTTGTGAAGTATGTAGTAATTAAAGGGCAGTAATTAAATGTATTGAAATAGAACATGCTGTTGACAAAAATAATGTACAGTGTATAGAACAAAACAGTACTGTAGAAAATAGAAACAGTGCTAGATAATACCAGTGCACTTTTATGTTATTTAATCTTTTATATGTTTCAATGAGTATTTTTACACGTTCCAAAATGTTATGCAATTATTAGCTCATAGCTTGACAGGTTTTTGTCTGTTTGCAATTATCAAATCAAAAGTGCTTTAATTGGTACAATTATATGCTATTTCACTCAAAGTAAAACAGAATATGATAAATTAATGACAGTATTTACTACATTTAGATTGTCAGAAGAACTCAAATGTGTAAAATTGAACATTGTGTCAGAGCTGTGGTTGGTTTGAGACTTTATCCAATGTTCTGAAAACATTTCCTGTCTGTCTCCCCAAGTGTCCTGTCTTACTCTCTCCATCTGGTACAGGCTGTAAATGCCTAGTACTAAGTTAACTTCACTTAATAGCTTTGTGTCAGTTCTATTACATTTTGAGTGCTTTCGATCAGGTGTGTTTGATAATGAGTGCAAAAAGTGTGATTAAAGTGATGGAGTAAAGAGAGAAACAGGTAATAACACAGAAGCCTGTCTGTGTGTCTCTTATGAGAATTGACAATCATGTCTGTCTCACTACACCACCATCATACATCTTTTATTTACAGCTCACCTGCTCTCTCTCCCTTGATCACTCTTTCTATTTTTCTGTCTCTTTCTTTCTGTTCCAGTCATTCTCTTTTAAATGTCTGTTGTCACTTGCCCTTTTCTTTTGTTTCATCTACTTTTATCTAGACTAGATCATTCAGACATCATATTCTTCCACCCTCACGGCCATGTCATCATTATCCCAGCACATACTAAAAATATTTTCCTGTAGGAAAATATTTCAAAGATCTCAATTAATCATCAGGGTTCATATGGATTTTGGAAAACCTGGAATTTCCTGATGTGGTTTTTTAGGTTTTTTTTTAGGTGTTCAGTTACAAACTGCTATATATATATATGTATATAAAAATCAACACACATTGTGTTTATTTAATTTTGGGGGACTTTTTCAAATCACAAAGAATGTGAATATTTTTGGCATTTCTTTTACACACAGACTCATTTGCGCAAGTAAGTCTGATGGTGATTCAGCATAGTCATGCCAGTAATCATGATGTAGCACGCTCTCTTGCTGTGCTGCTATTGCTTTAATGTTATAGTTGTTAGTCATAAAATGTTGAGGAAAACAATGACTTAAAAAGAGTAAGAATTGTGAATCATGCCCCCCCCCCCTGTTTTTTTGTCTTGCATCATGTTTTTTCTTGCTAGCTGCCTTAAAAGCTGTATGATACAAATGTCTTGGACAGGTTACAGAAAAACCACCGAGCTGTCTCAGTTCACCTAATGGAAATGTATGTGGTGTTGTGTTTTGATCAAGGAAACTATATATTTACAAAACATTCTTTAAAACTTTCTGTCTCTCTCTTTGTCTCTCTCTTTTTCGCTCTCTGTCTCTCTGTCTTGGCTCATCTATATCTGCAGAACCCTCAGGACTGCAGTAAGGCACGTAAGCTGGTGTGTAACATCAATAAAGGTTGTGGTTATGGCTGCCAGCTGCATCATGTGGTTTACTGCTTCATGATCGCCTATGGCACGCAGCGGACGCTCATACTGGAGTCACAGAACTGGCGATATGCCACCGGTGGTTGGGAAACTGTCTTTAAACCTGTGAGCAATACCTGTACAGACCGAACTGGGGCCTCTACAGGACACTGGTCTGGTAAGTGATACACATAGATCCAAATTAGAACATGTTAGCAAACATCATATGAGATAGACTATGCAAGCAGTATATAGCATATAAAGTACCACTGGTTCAGACAAAGAAAAGAAGCCAAAATAAACTTGTTTACCTCAATATTCCTAATAAATTCTGTTATACACTGTTATATAGTATGTTCCTGTCGCTGAAACGTCAGAGCAAGACACTTACAACGCCAAGGCCATGTGTTCAAATCCCATGGAAATGCATATGCTGATAAAAATAGCTTGAATGCATTGTCACTTCAGATAAACGTGTTTGCCAAAGGCATAAATGTACATAGAAGAACTTCTGCTTGAGTCACTGGCTGTAGAATCAGACTAATAGACTGAATCCAACATTCAGGGGAATCTCTCTATAGCTGGAGTGAGCCTGCTGTGCCTCTTAAAAGAAAAGCTGAGGGGAAGGAGACGCTGCCTTTTAAACATGAAAGAAGTGACCTCAAAACAAAGCAGCACTTTCTCATCACTCTGCCTTTTTCCCCAGAGGACAGAATCCCTTTTAGTTTGCCCTAAAGCCTGCCTTTCCTTCAGTCGTTGTTAAAAAAATCTTAAACCAGCCTAAGCTGGTTTACTGGTCCCAGCTTGTTTCCCTGCTGCTTTAAAGGGGGTTTATGCAACCAGCCAAGCAACTAAACAAACTAAAGACCAGCTAGAGCAGTTAAAAGACCAGCAAATCTTAGGGTATGTTTGCATGACAACGACATAAAAAAAACCCTGAAAAGTTTTTCCTTTGCATTTTTGAAAAGTTTTACGTAAACATGACAATACTGTCAAAATGGTTAATGTTAACACATCCATGAAAAAGGCTAAAAACGCGGTATTATTCATTGCAGGCCAGTAATAGCTTTCCTGTAGCTCAGTGGTTAGAGCATGGCGTTAACAACGCCAAGGTCATGGGTTCGATCCCAGGGATTGCACATACTCAATGTACAGTGATCAATGTGTAGTATAATGCAATGTAAGTCGCTTTGGATAAAAGTGTCTGCCAAATGCCTAAATGTAAATGTAAATGTAATTGGCAATGTAGTTAGATAGGCTGAAGGCATAATATACTTGTGCCTGAAGTTTTTCCTTTGTGTTTTAAAAAAGTTTCACTTACACACAACAACGTTGTCAAAGCAATCCACGTTCATGCGAATCCGTGAAAATGATTAAAAATGCTGTATTATGCATGCCAGGCCAGAAGCTGGTGATGTCAATACATTGACTGAACATGTAAAACTTCTTGACTTCTCTTATCAATACAAGATGATTTTGACAGTTCTCAAATGAATTTGGGTATTTCCAGCAGAACTTTTACGAACACAATGCCTAGTAAGGCACATAACACAGACCTGTTAATATGTCTAGTTCTGACAAAGGGCAGGTCAAAGGGCAGACAGTTTAATCCCAGCCCACGCATACACTCAGTAAAATGGTACAAAATCAGTATGAGTTCATAAAAACAAAAAACATTCCCCCTCATTGATGCCCCTCCTTCAATTGACTCATCAGAATGCAAGGACAAGATGTAATTTAGATGCTCTTGCTGCTGTAATGAGGATGAGAGAGTTATTTTGTTTATCAGTGCAGTGAGGAGTGTTGGCTTGGAAAAGCCCATCTCCATGCAAACCCTGACAGCAAGGTTATAAAAGAACAATTGGGGAGTTTCTTGAACATTTATTTATGTGAAAAATTGCTCTTTACAATCAGTGCTGTAAAAGCCATAATTTATACTTGGCACATATCGTCTCTTTAAAGGCTATCTGCCCAGGGGTTCTTCTCTGATAAAAGATTTTTCTAATACTGAAACAGGTAAATACATCTGTAAGATTTTGGACTTTGTTTCCTTAGTGTTTTGCTTTTAAAAACAGGTCTTTTACAAAGGGGTTTGTCTGGGGATGCGTAAATATAGAAATTTGAGCCAAATTGATAGCAGCAAATGTTATTTCTGATAGCCATAGCCATTATATGGCCATAATATGATTTATATACCAGTTTATATTACAGTCTTTGAAATGTAATTGTTTGTTTTTTATTACTTTTATGCAAACAAAAAAATTATAGTACAACTACAATACCTCAATAATTACACACCTGATGTAATAGCACAGACATTTCAAGGTAATAGCATTCTGTGATGCAAGAACACACATTAAGTATGTAGAACAGGACCACATGCTCGCAATGTATTGTCGAGGTATTTGCATTTGTGTTTTGCGTAGACTGTTATTTTGGCCTGAGGGTGTCTTTGTTTCTCCCGTTCTCAGCCCACGCACTCCATTTTGTGCGTGCGGCTCCTCCGTCAGGCATTATTGACTTGCTAATTGTAAATTAATCTCATATTGGAAAAGCGTGTTGGGCCAATTTACACTCCATGCTGCAATATTGTATTTCTCCAGTTTGTTTCTGTATCCTTCCTGCTCATTCTGGTGTGTTTGTCTGTAGGTGAAGCTAACGATAGGGACGTACAGGTCATCGAGTTGCCCATCGTGGATAGCCTCCACCCTCGACCCCCCTACCTGCCCCTGGCCATCCCGGAAGACCTTGCAGAACGGCTGCAGAGGCTCCATGGAGATCCGCCCGTGTGGTGGGTGTCGCAGTTTGTCAAGTACCTGATCCGCCCTCAGGCCTGGCTGATGAAGGAAATGCAAGAGACCACCGTCAAGCTGGGCTTCAAGCACCCCATTATAGGGTGAGACTGACACACTAAACACATCTTTCTATTAAAACCCCTCAGACGCTGCTCATTTAATCCTTATTTTGGTTAAGGCAAGCATCACTACACTGTGCACACTAAGGATTTGGGATTTGATCAAAGACAACAATTACAATGTCAGTATGTTTGGTATACGCCTTTGCTAAGTATGTTTAATGTTTAATTAACAAACTATGAATTTTATTATTATTTTTAATATGCAATTTATTTTGCAAGGTAATATAATTCATTATGCAGGCTGTTTGCAAATTGGCTCTGTAATATATAATGTGCAGTCACAGGTGTGCATTTACTGTATACTCATTAACTATATACAACAGCTTCAAACACATTAGAGTCAAATCTATTCATTTGTTAACTTAAACTCCTTCACTTAGGTTTTGTGAGTTTATCTTCTTTATAAACACAAAAAACCTTTTCACAATATTTTTAGCCCCTCAGTATAGTGTGTGCATGTGCACATGTGTATGTGAAGAGCTATGATGAGCTAGGGTATGATGTAAACCCTAGATGTAGGAAACAGACACTGACAGGTTGGAATGTGTGAGTCTGTAGAGAGATCATTTACTTTGGTCTTCCTGCAGTGTCTTAGGGCACAGTGCACTCAGCAGGTCCTACAGGAGAGACTCGGTAAAAGAGCAAGAGAAAGGGCGAGAGACACTTTCACTCAAACCACCGGTGCCCCAACAATCAATCTCCACTTACATCCACTTTGCTGTCTACTGGGAGCCCAACCACTCACAGCCATCTCACTGTGTCTATCTCTCTTACACACACTCAGTCCTTTTATTCCGCCCCTCCTTCCGCTCGCACACGGGCCCATAATGGTTGGCATTTTCAGAACTCGGTACCTCAAGTGTAAAACCTTTAAACATCTGTTAAAAAGAACCGGAGGAAATTTTATTCCTCTGGTCTGTATTTTTCCTGTTTTTTGTTGACCTTGAATCACTTTCTCACACGGAGGCACAATCTGTCTAACCCAGGTGTTGCTTCTCTCTCCAGGGTGCATGTGCGGCGGACAGATAAGGTAGGGACGGAGGCAGCCTTCCACCCCATAGAAGAGTACATGGTGCACGTGGAAAACCACTATCAGAGCCTGGCCCAGCGCATGCACGTGGATAAGAAACGGGTTTACCTCGCCACCGACGACCCTTCCCTGCTGCAGGAGGCCAAATCCAAGTGAGTGCAGACGTTCATTTAAGGAACAAAGGTTAATTGATTGATTTTTGAATATGTTTTTTATCCAGATTTTGATTTTATGGATGTAACAAAATCCTGTTTTGATACAAAAGGTTGTACAGCACAAAGTAGTGTTGCACGATATATCAACACTAAAAATGTATCGTAATACCCTGTTGTTATTAACAGTACTCATTCTCTTTTTATCAGTATCGATACTTTAGGATTAACAGTGTTATTTTCTGAGTGACACTGACGTGTGTGTGCAGCGCTGTCATCTCACCCTGCAGGAACACTGGATACGCCAAACTTCCCTCATGTGCTCTCTGCAGCTGTCATAGTGGCTTTTCCTAATGAAAGTCATAACAGCTATAAGTGCTGAATGTCCACAGCTTGTGGGCATAGCCGATGCATGGGATGAAATATGGCAGTATTTTGCGTATATTGCCAACAGTCAGGACGAACCGACGGACACCACAAAGCTGTCTTTAAAAACTGTTTCAAACAAACACAGACCAAGGGCAATACGTATCTGTCAGAAAGACATCTTGGTTTGTTAAATTAGTTTTTGTGTTGTTCTAGGTATTTGCTTTGGTATCGTTTTAGTATTGATGTCAAGATATTTTAGTTAGGCATCATATCAAAGTCATATTTGTGGTATCGTGACAACACTAGCACAGAGTTAAAGGCATATTGTAGTACACTCGCCACATTCTTGCTTACTAGAAATTTGCTGTAGTAAAGTTACACTTACGTGACTGAAATGGAATGTAGTCACCAGAATATCTACATAGATAACAGAATATTAAATTCACAAGTACTCACAGTTGTTTTTATCAAAGTGTGGGTTTGCCGTAATACATGCCACACTGCGAGGAGGCAGTGTGGCGTGGAAAGGAAGCGAGGTGTCTTTATACCAGAATAATTTTTCTGCCTGCTGTTTGGAACTGTTTTCACATGAGGAGAGCTCTTATGATGCCTAAAAATGCTTTGTACTGTAGGTAGGTAGTTCAGTAGGGTTTGGAAAAGTGCCAAATGTGTGAAGTCAGGAATAGTTTTAACACATATTTGTTTTTATTTGTGTGCACACAGGTACCCTGATTATGAGTTTATAAGTGATAATTCAATTTCATGGTCGGCTGGGCTACACAACCGCTACACTGAAAACTCTCTGCGAGGAGTCATTCTGGATATCCACTTCCTGTCTAGGACCAACTTCCTTGTGTGCACCTTTTCCTCACAGGTACAGTCTGACCGGCGTCTTGTAGAAGCTTTTGTTCTGTTTGTCTCTTAGTCTCATGGACTCACTTAACTAAGTGATCTTTGTTGGTTTTCCTGCATGCACTGTCCTAACCTCTGATTTAAGACTTGACCATTCCACAGCCCTCATTTTTTTGACCATTATTTTGTTGATATGCTTTAGAAATTAGAATTTTAGGTTATTTTTTCTTGATCCTTTGGTTCAGCTTTATCTTTTTTTTAAAAACTCATGTTCTCTCTCTGAGCCAGTTATGACAAAATAATTTTACTAGTATTTTGGTATGAACCTTTGGTTTTTACTCCAGATGAGTTGTCAAGGAATGAGTAGCTGTGGAGGGTAGGGTTGTCACGATACCATAAACACGTTACGATACTATACCAGCTGAAGTATCACGATACCAAGTAGTATCGCGATACCATGCGATATTGTATTAATTCTTAATTCAAATCTACGAAATGAAGCAATTTTCAGAAATATGAAGATATAAATGAAAACAGACCAAATTGTCCTCAGAATCTGTTGGCATTCACGGCAGATTGGTTTTCCGTCATCAATAGGTTTTCCACTCTCATCAGGTAAAAATYCGAAGTAATTCCATATTTCGCTACGTGAGTTGCTCTTTTTTAAGAGACTGTCGCGGTCAACCGTTATATGTAAATTCATTGTATTCACATACAACATTACTTACGGTAGAACCACAATGACGATACTACCGATTAAAAAATACTGTGGCACTGCTAGTATTTTGGACCCTTAGTATTGCGATACTACCGTAGAACCGGTAAACCGTGCAACCCTAGTGTAGGGTCACACTTTGACATCAGAAAAGTCAGAGGGTCCAGTCTGCTTTAAAATTATTTTGCCTAAAATCCACCCACTTATACAAGAAGATCTAATTCATAGGTAAAAGAACCAACCAGATATAGCCATTTACAGGGCAGATAATTTTGAAATTAATGACACCACAGTAATATACCAGCCTGAAAGTGTTAGGTCATCCAAATAATTACATGGTCTCTGTGTCAGAACTGTGTGTTCACTTTGGTGAGAATTGTGTTCATTCAAAAGTAATCTATTTCAAACTATTTCACAGACATTGCTCTAATAACAAAGCTGAAAATTTGTACTCATTTACTGTCTATTAGTCGAAAATATAAAGTCATTCAAAGATTTGATGCCATGAATCTCACAAACTTTGTCAAAGTCAGAGATTAGATCTTTCTCAGACTAGATCTTCCCTGGGACATTTGTTGTCCAACAGACCGATGAAAACCTGCGCACCCTGACTCCCAGAATTTACAGTATGTACAGCCAGCCAGTTGGAGCTCCAGATTGGAGCTTATGCGTCCAGCATGCAGTATGCATCAGACTGTGAACAGTCTGTGGGTACTTTGTTCCAACAGTCCTTAATCTTCACTTCAGCTTTTTATGAGGAACACTTACCATTGTAAAGTACATTCATCTTTGTCAAGTACACCTGCATGTCCTCTCATCTCCACTCTCCACAGAAAAGCTAATGGTCCTGCTGTGAGGCAGCACATGTAAGAGCATCTGTGTTTTTTTTTGTGTAGGTGTGTCGAGTGGCCTATGAGATCATGCAAACCCTCCACCCAGATGCCTCTTCCTTCTTTTACTCTCTCGACGACATCTACTACTTTGGTGGCCAAAATGCCCACAACCAGATTGCCATCTATCCCCATCAGCCGCGCAACAGCGACGACATCCCATTGGAGCCTGGAGACGTGATTGGCGTGGCGGGCAACCACTGGGACGGCTATTCCAAGGGCGTCAACCGCAAAACTGGCCGTACTGGCCTCTACCCCTCCTATAAAGTCAAAGAAAAAATTGAGACAGTGAAGTATCCCACATACCCAGAGGCGGACAAACTGCTCAAGAAGCAGTAGAGGAGAAGGTTTAAATACTCGTATACTGAAATGACAAAACCCTGGACCACTCGTGTGGGAATGCACTTTGTGTGTGTGAATGTGTATGTGTGTTGTCTAGGGCTTGTTTACAGGGTTTTGGACACGTTCCCAACCCTGGTGCTTGGACCTTGAGTCCCTCTGAAATGGCTATCAGGGTCGTGGATAACAAAAGGAATTAAAAAATGACAAAGAGGATGAACTTGACAACAAACAAAACACAAACAGAAGGCACTGTACTGTAGGTACTTTCTAATTAATCTCCGGGTAATGAAGGGAACTGATATGTTTATTTAAGAACAACTGGAAAAAATGACTCTGTAACCCCAAACTGATCATGAACCCGGTTACACTTCCTTCAATGCTCTTATACCTCCTCATGCACAATGATGGCATTCTTTACTCTAGCCGCACTCCACCTGTTTCTCTCCGACTTCCATGCCATCGCTACGCCAACTGACACTCTTCTCCACACCCACGAGCTATTAATTTCCACTGCCATACTGTGCTTTTAAATGTGACTTATGCTGTTTTTATTTTACTTGTAAGGTTTGTCATGTGTTTGTGTGTGTGTGTGAATCGTGAGGATTGAAAAACGGTGCCTGTGAGGGCGGGCGACTGACTGATTTTTACGGAGTGCTGTTTGGGAATTTTGACAGATTTGACTCTGGAGCCTTATGGACCAGCCTTTCCACGCAGATTTACACTCCATCCCCCTCTCCCTTACCACGTGGTGTCTTATCCCTACACACCCCTCCATCATGTTTTTTAAGAGACCATTTTATGTTGTTGCGTTTTAAAATACAAAACAGATAAGAAAAATGACATGTAATATGAAGATAATGATACTAATATTATTAATGATGATATGAGAATAGAAAGAATAATTATGGTAACAAATGACACATGTTGTCATTATAAATTCTAGATAACCATGAAGGAATTGTTCATTGTTTTATGTTTGCGGGCATTGTCTTTGGTAAGCGGATCAAATAAACTTGATCGGCCTGACTAGATTTCTGTCTGTATTTTTGAATACTGTGTGTGTGTTTATCTAGCTATATACCCAGAAGTTGGCTAAATCTGACAGAACTTCTGGGCAGACATTTGGGCATATCCTGAAATGTGTGTGTGTGTGTGTGTGTGTGTGTGTGTGCGCGCGCATCACAAGTGTGTGCATCCCATGTTACAGCACCCATCGGTACAATGAACAATGTGTATTTCTCTCAGGTGGTTTAGAACACAAAGGTGACATGCTGGTTTTTGTAATTAAACCACATTTTGAACATGTATTTGAATGAATTTGCCACTTGCATTAATTCATTTAATTGACCAATGAACCACTGTGCACATTGGAAGACATAACAAAGGTGAAAACAAGCTCCCACTCCCAGCAGGATGTCATGTTGTTCCTGGAGGCTGTCAGAAAAATAGTGCTATCAGGGGACTGGATCTGTTGTCCAGTGCCTTTTGGGATCCTCTGTGCTAGACTATTGCTTGATTCCAGTGCAGATAAATTAGACTCCAATAGAAACATGCTCATGTGGATGACATTGTTGGTTACTCATCCTCAAGTTGTTCAGACCTGTAAGAATTTATTTCTTTTATGGAACACAAAAAGATTGTTCAAAGAGTAAAGTGTACGTGCTGCTCTTTTTAACACACTGAAAGCTGGTAAAGAAAAAGTACTCTATAAATGAATACAACTCATGCAGTGCATTCCCAGTCTTATGAAGAGCTTTTTGTGAGAGCAACACACCAAAATTCTCAAATTCTATTTACCATTAAGGATATTCAAACTTTTCTGCCTGTGATTATGAAAACTAGTGGCATTGGAGGTCAATTAAATCAAACCTGCTGTGACACATTTTGGCACAAATTAAGCACAAATTAAATTTGAGAGCTAAACTTAGTTGAATATCTATTTTTGGGTTCTACAGCATAAAGATGGTTGGGTATGGAATGCCATGAGGGCAAGTTATTTTTCAAAGTGTTTCTTTAAATTGACTGGATATTTACAGAACAACGGCAATAGTTCTTTAGGAGACTAAGATGGAGTGGTTCAATAACAAACAACAAAGTAGAAATTGAGAAATTACCTCACAAATGGGTTTCCAGACCGATTAGTGCCCAGTCTGCCTGCAACCTCAATTAACTGCCAAAGACCCCCCCTCAGTCTCACGTTGGCATTAGTTTGCATGTTGGCTGCAACAGCGTGTTTCTGGTCGTCTAGCGTCTGGGCTTTTAGCGCTGTTAGCAGCTGGCCTGATCTGATAGCACGGGTGATTAAGAGGTTGCGTCTCCGCGGCGACACACCGAGAAATTGCAGCATGTTTCTTATCTCTTCACACGTTAAACGTCTTTACTTTTACAACCGGTCATCGTCATGCGCCGCTCCATCTGTCTTTTTCCACTTTAGATGCAGGACTATAGAATAAAGATTTGAAGGGAATGGGTACAGTATAATTCTGTTATGAATCTATCTCGACTGTTACTGAATGTCAATGTGTACTTAAGCTAAGCCTTTTTTAGGCCTGAAGGCATAAGGGATAAGACTAAAAAGTAAGCTTGGCTTTAGTCACGCTTTCTGTAGACATTTTATCAGTTTATGTGTGTTGAAATGATCTTTTTATAATGTTTTCTATATCCACAATTCCTTAATGTCATACTGGAGTGTTAACATTTTTTAAAAACTTTTTACCCATTTTACAGTTTGAATGTACTGTATATTTAATTAAAGTAGGCCTACAACAATCCAGGTTCAACCTTTATTATGACCGATATCATCTTTTTTATGAGACAATAAATTGGACTCGTTTGTTTTTTTACTCTTTTTTTTTTTAATTGCTCTGTTTGTAAGAACACAAATTGAGTTTATGGAATATCTTGCCCCATGTTCTTCTGTTGTAAGAGCATTACTGTAAATGCAAAGTAAATTAGGGTTGCGTCAAAGTTATTGCCTGTGTTAATTAGAAGCATCTGTGGTACAGTATAAGGCGGGTCATATTAAACCCAGAACATCACATTAAATGAAGCTAGTTAGCTGATAATTTATCAATAATTGCCATTTATTGTTTTCAAAACAATATTTTTTAATTCCACATAACAGATTTTAAGTGTCTCTCTCTATGTAGCTTTACACTGCATACAGGTCTTACAAAAACAAAGACTTTCCAAACCAGCTGGCCTGTTTATCTGACCTCCACCAGCAATATGAAGTGGTTTGGAGATTCTCTTACGCTTCTAGAAATTATGTCAATGACCTCAGAAGCTAAATGGAGAAATTTCCCCTTACGTTTTCACTCAGCCAACTTGAGGCGAGTCTAAAAGTATGGATGCTTTAAAATGACAAATTACTTTGTCAGCGGTATAAATGAGAAATCACTGAACCACTTCAGACAGCAGATGGAATCCGTTACTTTTAAAGCTTTTTGGGGGATTTTGCATTGAAAAGAATTAATTGTCATTCCGACCGTCATTAAATGGACTGTGTAAGTTTGCGTGTGTGGGAGAGCATGCAGGGATATGTAGATCACTGTTTGCCCAGTATTTCACCCTCATGAGCTCTGTCATCATACCAGCGATGCTGCTTTAGTGCTCTGAGCATCAGACATTTTAATTAACGCTACTAAACAATAAACAAACACTATTAAATGCTGAGTGCTGGCCGTGACCCTGTCCAGCGGTTAGTGAGTTGAAAGAAAGAGAGAGAAAAGGAACATGTGAAAGAGTTGCCAGATCCCGGAACTACAGGCCATCCGGGTAATTAAGCTGTCAATCTCTCACACTTAAATAAATATGTGATAAAGCAGTGTTGCTTTGAAAAGACAGAGGGGTGAATTCAATAAACGCTTGCACCACTTTTGCATGCAGCATTGCTCTGGGGCCACTGAACCCGTGGGTTCTTAGAATCATTTCCAACTTTCATTTCACTAACTACAACCCTGGTGCTGTATTTACAATAAATGTAGTCATGACCTTTCTGTGTAAATTAGTTTTGTTTTAAATTGAAGCTTATTCACCAAACTTAGCGCTGTATTTGAATAGCGCTATTAACATAGTGCCACAGAATGCATGTAGTAAACAACATTTTATTTGTGTTTGTGCACATTTTCTATTAAGCATGAGAGTTGTTCATCAGATGATGTAGACCAGCACATTGTCTGCATTGTAAAGGATCGATACAGCTGGATTGTGGTGAAGCAATGCTGTACAGTCCCTGCAAAGTATCACACATGGTGGTAGTCCGCTGCATTCTCCATAACCAGCACTCAGAAATGACCCACAAGATCAGCAGCTGCACAGCACAAATTGCGATAAGCACAGATTTTGTGGCTGTGTTAGGCTGATTTGCATCCTTTCGTTAATAAATTTGGTACTTAATGAGAAGACATCACATGCGCATGCGCATCTGTGTGCACAGTTCATTTATACCCCTGAGTTTGAGAGGGGTTTGAGAGGGGTGTAAATTAAACTGAAAAGAATGATGGGTTAAAGTAAGAACACTGTAAATCATGAGAAATTCTTTATTGGATCCTAAGGGATTATAATGTGTCCACAATTCAACCAGCAGATCTAGAACAGATACTCCTCTTGACTGCATTTGATTTGTTTTTGACACTAATGGTCAAGCTTTGCTATAGTTTTGGTGGAATTGAACTGGTGTGCTCACAATGCCCCTAGTCAACACATTTGACAGGGCAGTAAACTGTCATTGATTGTGGAGATGTGCAGTGAAAGAGGAGACAGATTTCAAAAACAAAACTTGCAACCTCTTGCCTTTTTCACAAGAAAATAATACTAGACAAACAAAAATATATATACAATAAAATCCTATATAATGCATTTAATAGCATAGTATTTTCTGCAAACAGGTGCCCAGAAAGTTCTTCCTTAAAAGCACTTACAGTATTAACTTATTTTTAGCCAAAAATAATCTGTTATCTTCATTGGAATCCACTTTGCCACAAAGAGAATGAAAATCTGACAAGACTGTCTGCACTAGTTGTTATTAACAACTAGTGCAGACAATACAGAACAATAATTATTTGGTACATCTGGTCAAACCTAGAGACATCTGCACCTGCGTGTACTGTAATAAGTGTGCAAGGCCTGTGAGAAAGATTCGTCCTTGGTTTAATTGTGAGAATGAGTTGTAGGTGGCAAGGAAAGATGGAGCAGTGGAGTCCCCTGAAAGCTTGATTTCCCAGGGTTCCCTCTGGTTCATCTGCTGTGACTGCCGCCTGGTTAGAGCTGAATAATGAGACTGTTAAGAGAGGGATGCTGTGTGAGTGTGTAAATGCTTCGGTGGGCAGCTGGCTGTTAGGTGTGCTAAATGAGGGGTTTTTATTATCATTTCATTTTCCGTCTCTTTCCTAAGAATCCTATTGTGGCGTATAACCCGTTTTTCTCGCCTCCCCTGTGAGAATGCCTCGTCCTTTCTTCGATTTTATCCCCTCGTGAAATAAGGTAGGAGTTTTATACTGAATTCCAGTTGTTTTTTGCCTCCATTAAATATTAAACCTGTGCAGTTCATGGCAGATAATCAAATCCAAATCAGTGAAGGATATTATGAACATAAATATGATAAGTGTTCCTTGGTACGCCTACACAAAGTATATGATGCCATTGGGGCGGCAGTACTCAATAGAGAGTAGTGTGCTGACTTCAAGAGTCATTCAACAAAGTTAAATCACTGGACTATCTACTGCGCTACAATTAAACTTAATCACTGCTGACCACAGCAGATGAGATCTCAGATTATATCACTATATATCACTGATGAAGATTTGTGTTAAAAATTTAGCAAAAATATATCTTTTTTTCCCATTCATAAAAGGTTTGAGAAAACAGTACTGCAATACATATTATATTTATGTAAATTGTTAGCTTATTGACAATCATTAAAATAAAAATCATTGGCAAGAGAAATTACATGTAAGAGATTCTTAAAATCTCATTTGTTTGTTTCTATCGTGTGTATTTCTCATAGGAAATTTCAGGAGATAACATCTGAGACAAATTGATACTTCATAACTATCAATTCTCCTGAGCTATGAAAGAACAACTTTCAAGCAATAAAAATTTAATCAGGGTCTAAGAGCCTCACAGTGATGCTGTATATGCTGTAGGCTGACAATGTCTGAGGCATGGCCATGATAACGCTTGGGAGTTCATGCAGAAGTTTGCTGTGTGTGTGTGGATGTTTTCAGCACAAGTCAAAGTTTAGCTAAGCTGCAAGAGACTTTCAGGCTGAATAATTTAGAGGAACAGAGAGGCTTGGTCCACATGGTTTGCTCTGAAGACTGACACAAGAACTGAGGACGTACCCAGTGTGGATTTGTGTGTGTGTGTAGACAGAGAAAATGTGTTCTAAAATGTAAGAGTCCAGAATATTCTTCTCTCACTGAGTCACCTTTAAAGAAATAGTACAGACAAAAATGAAATTTCTGTCATTATTTATTCACCTTTTTGGTGTTCCAAAGGGTATGACTTACTTCCTTCTAAGGAACCAAAAAATGTTAATGTGAATAAATCATCACACAGGTTTTTTTTTACTGATTCATAGTGTCCAGTACTGTGAAGCTCTAACAATGACCTTCTAAGTCATGTGACAGCTTTGTGTCTCACACAAAGTTACTTTAAAAGACTTGAAATATAGTACACAAGTTGAATAGGGTGCTTTTTTGTAACTTTCAAGAAGTTTGGTCACTTTCAACATAAAGATTCTTCAAAATTTCTTCTTTTGTGTACCACCGCAAAATGACAGCATATGTGTTTGGAACAACAAGTTTCATTTTTGACTAAACTGTCTCTTTAACCCACGCCAGATTCGGAACGCCAGATTTTATGACAGGAGATGCCCTTGTTTCTGCCTCTAACTGAAGATCTTGGACGGACACGTTTTATTTTTGCTCACTTTGAGTGAGTAAGGACAAACATCTTCTTCTCCCCTTTCTCCCTACTGATCACTGAGGTGAGAGGCCTGACGTCTCATTCTGATGAATATTTGATGGGGCTTGTGTTCTGACAATCTACTGGCCCACTATAGATGTAGAAACTTGCTCTTGGGTAAAACTTGTAAAGTTGCTCTTTGGGTCAGTGCCCAGATCTTGCTGTCTGAGCATGAAGCTGTAATGACTCCTGACTGACAGGAACGAGAGCTGCAGCTGCAGAGCTGTCACAGTCTGCAGCCCTGCGTGACACCATGTTTGAAATAATGATAAAGGAGAAGTGGGTTGCCCTTGTGGTGACAGCTATAATGGGATGAAATGTGCTGACTCTGCAATGCCAAGGCCCCTGCGGACTCCAGTGGGGGACCCTGTTACAGCGCAGGGAAAGACTTTGGTTTTTGTGTGTGTGTGAGGCATGGTTATAATCCTTGACTTATAGTCAAGCTTTTATAGATCATTTGAAATAAAAGAGCTTGATGTTCTATGAAAGCATATGGTTTTGTAACTCGTGTATAAGCATCCAGGAGGTCTATAATATACAAAAAGCTAGCTGTTAGCATTCTCATTCATCTCAATGGCTTAGTTGCTCAAATGTGCATTATGCCTCCAGCCCTTCTCTTGGAGAGCAGTTACCCTGCAGAGTTTAGCTCCAACACTAGTCAAACACACCTGCCTATAATTTTCAATAATTATGAAGACCCTGATTAGGTAGTTCAGCTGTGTTTGATTAGGGTTGAAGATAAACTCTGCAGGACAGCAGACCTCCAGAAGCAGGACTGGAGACTCCTAATCTAAACGGTATCGTCACAGCGTTTACTATCAATGGCCAATTGGACAATGTTAGCAACCAAAGCGCTGTTGTATTTTCACAGTCATAAAGGACTAAACAGCATGTACAAATCTTAAAGGTACAACAGCACAAAAAACAGCCTGTTTAGTTTTCTGGGGCAGTGCAGGGTGGAAAATGGTCTTGACTAACAGTATAAATAGATCTCACCAAAACTAAAATGTTTAAAACAAACTCTGATTTTACCCCTTTAAACTTCTGTTTTAGTACAAAGTGTGCAGCTTTGACTCTGCTTGTGAAATGCAGTACGGTGCCTTCCAATTAAACTGTGATGTTAGACAAAGATGTTCACCAAGCAGAAAAGCTTCATTTTGCATGATGAAATCATTAGATTTGAGTCTGTTCATTTGTGCTTGGGCAAATGGACAGAGAAAATGAGGTTATAACTCTATTTGGCAGAGCTGCTATACATGTTCCATTTAAAGACTGCAGATTTCGGATGGTTCAAGAACAATACATCCAGGCTCACAGAACATAAAGTCACCAGCTTCTCATTTATATTCTCAATTTCTTCTATATAGAGAGGTAATGCGACTCAGTGTAGCTCTGTAGGAATTTTCCTACAGTACATGTCATTGTGACATTCCTTAGACAGTGTGCAGGAAAATGTCTTTTGTGTGCAGTGAATAAGAATGACTGTTGTGTGCTGACAGTAAGAGAAGTTTGGAGTATATACTCGATTAATTAGCAGCCACACAAGCCATTTCTTTTCTCTTTATTTAGTAAATGCAATAGCACTTTTTTTGCATATAATATGCTTTCAGCCCTATTGTTAGGGTGTTGTGACATTGCGGCTAAAGCTAAAGGCTGGTTCTTGTAAGGTTATATAGAGAAATCTGATAACTGAACATATATATTATGTAATAGGTAATATGTAATGTAACATATATTATAAGTAATAGGTATATATTTTTATTTGACTAGTTGTTTAAAACCATATCTATTCGTGTGATGTAGGGATTTAGGATGTTCACAAAAATGTAAATCATGTATTTATTACATATTGGTATTTTGTAATATTTTAAAGTGACATTTAATATTTGTAACATTCATACATCGGTGGGCATCCATGAGCAAGGCACATAAAGCGATTGTTCAGTCAAAAAATGTAAATTATGTTGTCGTTATCTCACCCTCATGTTGTTCCAAAACTCGTATTTCTTCTGTGGAACACAGAGGAGAAATTTTGAATAATGCTGATACTGCTCTTTTGTTCCATACAATAAAAGTGAATGGTAACTGAGAACCCCTTAGGGGACTCAGTCCAAAACATTCTGCTTAAAAATTCAGCTTGAAAATTGTGTTTCACCCATTTTTGGATGTACTATCCCTTTAACACCCTGATATATTGTTCCTATAATAAGTGCGCTAGACGTTGGAAAGTGTCTGCTATATGACTGCTTGCTCAGTTATCCTTAAAATGCATTGTTTTTTAATGTCTCTTTTTTTGTGTGGATTCTGTTGTCAGCTGGGCAGGACGCGGTTCACACAATGTTGATGAAGCAGCTTAAATGGACTTGTTTACTCAGCTGACACAAACACCACGATCCATCACATCCCCACCCAATAGAGAGAAAGTACAAACAAAGTCTCTCTCCCCTCTGCGGGGAATCTTCTTTGCCAAGTTGAGACAGAATCCAATCACCAAACCAGTGCTGACACTCAGCAAGCAGGAGCTCTCACTTTGATGAATAATTCCTCCAAGATGACATATGTATGAGGACACACACAAACAGTCAATTTCAGCAGCTGTTCCAAGTGTCTCATTCCTGCTGTAGTGAACTAAGGTAGTGCTGGTGAACATATGGCCAGAGAGACACTGTAAGCAAAAGATAGATGTCTCACTCCATACCATTCCTTGCCTCTATGTGTGTGCACGGGTGTGTGTTTCTGTCATTGCCATGACTTTCTATTAGATCTTTTTGATTTTATACTAGCTTATTGCATTTTCTACCTTCCCACTTATGAAAAGCTCTTTGCATGTTTGGATTTTTATTTAAACATTACTTGCCATGTTCTAGTAGGGGATTGTTGATTAGAGCCAGCTAGATCTCCCTGATGTACTACAGACTTGGTAGTTGGACAGACTTGTCCAGTTCTGCGCCGAGTAATCCAATTTTGCATAGAATGTGATTTTTGGCACCCGGATCAAATAATTAGTTAAGAAAGAGATGTTTTCAAATTATAAATGATGTTACTTTGGTTTCGTTCTGCGCACTTGAAGAGGAAGATCAAACTGGGTGCATTGCATTATGGGATTTACTAATCCATGCTGTGTGCTTTGCTGTATACCGGACAGTTTATCAAACATTCCAGGTCATTATATTATTCCATGCATATGGAAATTTCATATATAAGAATACATATATATATATATACATATATCCTGTGAGGAACATAAAGAAACACACGCACTCTACACAAGGGAAAGGAACCAATGTTTATGTTCTACCCAGAATTCAACAATCTCTCAGGTGGGCACAGGTGGCAAATCATGTGAGGTGGGCGGGGTTTTCTGCTACCTCTTTCTGTCATAATTAACAAAAGCCACTATAATGATGCCATTTATTGAGAACGGATGAAGAGTGATACCCTAAATTGAACCTTTAAAAGAATTCTTGGGTCCATTTCACATAACGTTGCCTCTGTAATGCCTGCTGAATGATTAATCAGATGAGGCAGAGATGAGAGGCCATGCTGTACAGAGTGATGGATGTGCCAGCTGAGCAAGCTTAAAATGGGGTAACTTTATCCCCCTGTTGCATGTACCTCATTTCCACATTTAACTCCATATCTATGGCAATTAGTGATGCAGGGATGATGTGAGGGAGAGAAATAGAGAGTTAGGATGAAAGGAGAGAGTAGAGCAGATAAAGTGAAGGACAGGTAAAGAGATAGGAGCCATTAGGGGTGAGAACAAGAGAGGTGTATGGATGATGAAACAAGCAGATGCAGATACAGTTTAAAAGAAACCAGAGAGTAACAAAGTAACAAAAGAGGGGTGGAGCCGACAGGTAGATAAGAATAGACTGTGTGTGTGTGTGTGGATGGGTGAGTCTGTTTGCAAGGAATAAAAAAAAAAGTGGAACAGGAAACAGAAAACGNTGTGTGTGTGTGTGTGTGTGTGGATGGGTGAGTCTGTTTGCAAGGAATAAAAGAAAAAGTGGAACAGGAAACAGAAAACGGAAGTACAGTTAGAGTGCTGCCGAACCTCACAAGCGACAAATCAGATCCAGCCCCATTATGCTAACAAGCTAAAGGATACAGAACACCTGCAACAATATTAGTAAAGCAGACAATAAAAAAACCTCCATGGGAATTTTAACAGAAGAGAAAAAAAGAGAGAGAGAGAGAGAGAGAGAGAGAGAGAAGGAAAGATTCTGTTCCCCTTTTTGTCTCATTACGCACTCACTGTGAGAGGAAATCTGCATAATTCTGTGGAATGAGTTTAAATATGATTAATAGAGCTGAAACTGTGCCATTTGTGCACAATGTGTGTTCCCATGTCACTGTTTTTATGTTTGTTTTGCGTCTGTATATCTGCGATTCATGTGATTCCATTCATTACCATTAATAGGTTACAAAAAATTACATTACATTTTGACAATCTATTTGTATTAAAATAAATACATTGCTATGTCTATAAATTGTATTTTTGATATCTAGAAATAGATATCTTCTTTTTAATAAATTACTTTATGCTTTTATAATACAGACATTATGCTTAAAATAATACAGAATTTGTCAGTAATTAATTCAAGAACACTGTTATGCTGCCTTTTTTCTTATAAAAAAAATGGTTTGATATTTATGACATCATATTTAAAAGAGTAATCTAATAATTTTTATCTGGATTTAAACTGGTAAATTACATTTACAGTCTTATCAGTATTTCTTAATGTTACACATTTGGCTTCATTAGTTCCACACTGTTATGAGAGGAAATATATTGCTGTATTGTGACCTCAGCCAGTGATTTTAGATATATCTATCTTCCCCCATTTAAGTGGGTAGAATTTGGTATGTATGACTGAAATGGCTGCTCTGAGATGTTGCAAATCTGGCCACTGGATGCAAAGACTTTCCTTAAAGAGACTTTGGTAATACTACCAAAATTTAAGTGGTGTGAACCACCCCCTCCCTCTAGGACAGCCACACCAGGTGCTGTGTGAGAAACCGTCAGAAGATCATTAGAGACTCCAGTCAGAGAGATGGTCTGCAGCATCAGGTCCCACACCAGCCGGCTGTGGGACAGCTTTTCCCTCCAAGCTATCAGACTTTTGCACTCTAACACTCTTAGTCTTTACTGGACTCTTTATTAGTCTACGCTGGTCTCTGACTAGCATATCAACAGCATATGAATACTAATGCATGTTATTGTACCCCAGTGACACATACTGTACCCAATATATTATGAATAATTTTGTATATTTTATATTACTGTGCCAAGTGAGCTTATTTTGTATTCTGTATACTGTACTTTCTGTATATCTTGTCACAAAATCCGCAATGTTGCAGGAACTGCAGCTACGATTTCCACTCCCTGTTATACTTGAGTTTCAGGTGTAGTGACATTTGAAATGTACGATACAAATGTAACAGTATATGAACTCTAAATGTACTGTAACAGGGTTGAATCGTTAGGTATAGATAATTTAGGCTTGCAGAAATCTAAAGATGACAGAATAAAGTCTTGCTCTGCATTTAAATGTGTTGATATGTAAAAACTGGCTACAGCTTATAAAATAAACCCTTTACCTCCACATTTTTACAAACACACTCCGTTTTATTGTGTCGTATGATCACAACAATGTCAAACAAGGTCAAAACATTATTTTCATTTCCACCTGCTGTGTGAAGGCGCAGCGCAGATTTATTCGAATCTCAATGTTCTTTATTTCTCCAGTTTATTCCCATCAGCAACCAAGAAAGACGCGCATGTTTGTGCACACCCTTCGCGCGCATCTCCACGGCAACTCGCAGCCAGGTTAAATCAGTTGTGAGTCTCAGAGGGAGAACGCACATTATCTCAAATAATTCCTCCCAACTAAAAAGCTTTTTTGTTTCGCTGTGACAGGCACAGAATGAGAGGGAAGCGCTCCATTTGCGAGTATCAAATAATGAGAGTGAAATAAAGCTTGTCTTTTTTCATTTGTCTCCTCTGATGAACTGATAAATATGGGTTGGCCTCTAGAGTATGGTCTCCATTTGGATGCCTCCTAGCATTCACATGTTTGCATATTGGCTTATTTACATGGGGGGATAAAAAGTCCACGCCATGTTTGGACACAGAGAATCAGAGCTCGGTTGGATAAAGTACTTACATGCTTACCAGGAAATGTTAACCCAAAAGATAGTAGAAAATAGGATTTCTTTGGCCTGTTTAAGTCCTTAGACACCTGTTCTGTTTCCAAGCTTTAGAATGTGTTACAGTCAGGCTGTCTTTTTAATGTTTGATGGTATTAAAAGACAACAAACTGCTTTCACATTTAAGTGTGTGGGTGTGTGTCTATATTTTATATACACCTGAGTGACAAAACAATAGTGGAAATTGATAAAAGGCATATAAACACAAAGCAAACAGAAAATAAATATTAGGAACCTTTTTGGGGGTGTGTTTGTTTTAGCTTTGAAGCATAATTGGCCACTTCTCTGCACACACAGGAACTGAGGGTCCCTTAGCTGACCTGTAAGCCTACAGAGGGCTGAAGATCAAAGAAGATGTGATAGACATCCATCCCTATGGAGAAAAAGCATTTGTGTATTGCATGAATATGTCAGTGAATATATCACCATTTCTGGAGTATACAAATACAGAACATGTGTGTCAATTTACACATCAGAGAATATTACTACTAAATCATAAATAAAAATAATCACTTCTTTAGGGACACATTGGTTCAGTCACGTGTGCTTGTTAGAGCAAGCATCACTATTACTGTTTCTTATTAAGTATGGTAAGGGAAATAAACAAACCCCTGGCCTAACCCAATGTATTACACTTACAGTATGTATTACACATCACTCGTTCCATACAGTGTGTGCTATGGATATAAATCAAACTGTGCGGATTGTTGAGCAGAGGTGTGCTATTACTTTTCTAAATGATCAGACCTGGGATTTTTGCCTTGTGGACAATAAAATTGGTGAAAAATAATTACATCGATTTACAATGAAGGAGAGATCCAAGCCATATCTATGGGCCAGGCTAACATAAAAACTGCCAGTAAGCAACTGCCTGCACAGCAACACCCTGGCAACTGCCAACACCTTAGCATCATGGCAGAGAGTTCTACACAGGCAGGAAATGTAAAAATGTCCCTCTTATCATTATCTCAACCCTTTTGTGCTTCCTTTCATGCTAAAAGACCCACATAAATAATATGAGTGTGAGGGAGAGGGGAAGAGAAAGAGAGCAAAAGAGAGAGAGAGAGAGTATGGGGGGCAGATTACATGTTAAGGGATAATTGGAATCACACAGAGATAGTGTTCATAATTGCAGTGCTTACCTCAGTACAGCAGGTTGCACTCATATTTTCTAAGTAATGTAATAACGATCAGAGGGGTGTTTTAACAGGCCATAGCACATTGTGTGTTATGAGGCTATTCTACATTTCTAATCCACCTATATTTTATGACCCCACAAGAATATTGCGCTAAATTCATGCACAGCTATAAATCTGTACATGAGAATAAGCTCTCAAGCTGGTAGGGGGTTGAGGTTAGATGCTTTTTACAGCTCACAGATCAGAATACGAGGCTCTTATCTGTCGCCCTGCTCACTTCACTAGAATTTGGTTTCCCAGCATCCCCTTTGCCTGACAAGCACTTTTCCCTGCTAAGCTGCTAAAATCCTTTTTTTGACCTTCTTGTCTTCTCCCCCTTCATCCCTCCCTCCATTTTTTTTGACATTTTTCTCCCAGATTCATCTTCCCATCTTGCCATATGCCTGTATGTGTTTAAAGAATGGCCATTCTATGTCATTCAGAAGCCATATGACTTTCCTCTGTGGAATACAAATGAAATGTAGCATGATGCTTGATCTGCCATAAGTGTCATTAAATAGACTTTACAACTTGTGTGCTTCATTCCAAGTCTTCTAAAGGAATATGAGGAACAGACTAAAATTTTATTTGTAATACATTGAAATCTCACTTTGAAAATCTTGTTTGCCAGCTGTGGTCACCATTCAGTTTCACTGTGCAGAAAAGAGCAGTCTGGTCGGTATAAATAAGCTATAAATAAACTCCATTTAAAAATGGTTTAATGAAAAATCAGGGTGAATAAATGCTGACAGGGTTTTTATTTTGGAGGGAACTGTTTCTTTAAATGGCTATGCTGGGCTTAATGAAAGCTGTAAACTGTAAGGTACCAAGTGTTGGTTGATACTGTGTTCACAAGCCTGTACAATGCATGCAGACTGGATTTACAGGACATATTTCAGTACCGCCCAAAATCACATTAAAATCCAATAGACTGTGTGCCTGTGGGACCCATTCAGACACCTTGCTGTCAAATATAGCGCAACACCTGGCTGAACCAGGTTCTGAAGCACCAGAGGTATTTTTTTATTTTTGTTTCAGAACGATTCACATACTTATCATACTTATCTTAATGTACATTTCTTAATGTGCTTGTGTTATTCATGGATCGCTGATCATCTCACTTATATTTGGCACTGCCTTTTTATTATTATGTTCTGTGAAATAACACTAGTTCTGGTCCATTTGCCTTTATGAGGTGCTTTTTTTGTACATAGCCAAGAGCTTATTTAAAAATGGGGTAATATTCATTTCGCACTTGCCATGATTTAGTGTCAAAATGGTGGCCAAACTACACAAATTAGTAAAAAAATATAACTGACTGGTCTAAACAGGTATGCTAAAGCCAATAACCTTTTAGGCCCACCAGCACCTTCCATCAGCACACTGCTGCCATCTACTGGGTAATATCGTCAATTAAATCACGACAGCATTGCAATCTAATTTAAACCCGCTGGATTGTATGTTGAGCACGCCACACAAATCATTGATGTGATCATTTTTCAAATTAATTATTCAGTTTTAATTAATAATTAAATTTTCTACAGCACTTTTCACATTGCAGCAAATCAGCCTTACAGAAGTAGAAACGTTTAAGTATAAAGAAAAGATAATATTTGAATGATACCCGTGATTGTGATATTTTGTATCACAGAATATTCCCTATTGAGCTAATTGAATGTCTAAACAACAGTCTCTGCGTGACTCTATACGAATAGCTGCACTTACAAAACGTCTAGGATTTTTGTGCTACAGGTCACCGGTGATAATTGTATTCTAACAAAAACATTTAAAGAAAAATCGCAATTTTTTTTTTATCTTGGTTAGACAAAGAAAACTATTTCTGAATAACAACAGCCTGTGGTATTTTGAAAACAGTAGTTAGCTACTGTTAATAGTAGTTAACAGTAGTTAACAGTCACAGCTTCATAAATAGCAAACGATTTTATTTCTCGCCACCTAAATTTTCGAGTCTTACACAGGTAAAAGTATTGACTTAATATTCATAAGTGGGGGCTACGTCATTTTTATGGTTTGCAAGCAAAGTCACCACACACTAATCAATATTCATTAACCAAGATTTATGACTTCACCTTAGTGGAATTCGTAATTTAGCAGACGTAATTTACTATATATTTATACAGCTTCTTGACCTATACCATATATTTCCCGTCAATTTATACGAAGCCAATACATATAAATACTTGTTTCTTATATTAACATTTATACTGTATATTTTACTTATTTATAACATCGTGCATGTTGTACATTGTTGTATCTACGTATCAGTTTTATTTTGCTCTGTTTTGACGGCAGCCACTGTCTAAACTGACACCAACAAGATTGTTATAAAGCCTCAATTAGTCACATCATGATAACAGGATGAAAGTTTTTCATTCTCAAGGGGTAATGGCTCGTTTTAATTGTGCATCTGCATGAACAGGTTCAGGGCACAGGCAAGAGGTGGGCCTCATATGAGAAACATTCACGCAGTGGTTGATTACAAAGAATAGACACACTTAATCGTTGAGAATTTAACAATGACTTGTATTCTATTTATTTGATTGTGAAGCCTTAGCTGTCCCTATTGATCATTTCAAGGGTGCATCGGTCACAGTATTGTCTTGTAGGGGGCATCTGAGGTCGACAGGTCTTTGGGGAGGCAGAATATAAATGAATAAATGATTTTTATTGATCAGTCATATGCAGATTCCATGGTCTGGCAAATGGAAAGGGTGATCTCTGCAAAGGTATGAAGTCAGCATTTGAATAAAACCATAAGATAACCAAACGTTTGGACTAGAATCAGTCATACTGGTCATATTGGTCACGACTAATCTAAAAAATGTCATTTGTAGTTATGTCCCTTGGTTTCAAACCTTTAATACTCATCAAAAATGATTTAAAGTCTTGTATCTGTAACATGGATTCAGTGTGATTTAAAAACCACTGGATCTGAACACTTTCACTGGGATTTGCTGATGTAGTTACTGAGTTGCTGTGCATTATCCTTGTGGCTTGATTAAAATTATGATCGCTGTAGCAGCACGTATGAAAATTATATGTTGTTACTCAGTAGGATCTTGATGGCCCCTGGCTCCATCTATTGCCCCTCCCCTTTACATTTCCTCAAGACAAATCAATAGCAAAATGAATTCAGAAGAACCTAAACCTCACTTTTTTGCTGTCAGAGAATGTCCAGCGATGGCTGTTTGTCTCACAGGCTGTAATACGTCTGAAATCCAATTATAAAGAAACCGTAGTTGAAGGACGCTAGGGCGAAACAAGATGAAAAATGAATTTGGAGTGCATTTCGCCCACTAAAACTGTTTGGTGAGGCCAGAGCACAAACTCAGTTAGGACATGCTAGCTGGAAATGCACATTACGCTGACATTAGCATAAATGGGTTATCGATTCTCACTGAAGTTAACCTTCGGTTCTGTCTTGTGGAATTAGCTGGGTGGACTGAAGAGCTAGCATGGTGTGTGCATGCGTGTGTCAGGGAGAAGATAGTAATGAAGATGTGACCTTTCTGTTTGATCCCTTGTGCCCAACCTACGCCATACTCACCTCCGCACACACACACTCCTGAATCAGTGTCATCCGCTTCACTTTCAGACATGCGGTCTTTCATGAGCTGTCATTGTGGACATCTATCAGCTTTAGCCCTTTCAAGCCTTTTGACAGGAATTTTTGAAAGCCTGTCTTAAAGGCACAAGATGACTTCTTTCCCATCTTGTAAGCTAGAAAAGAGAGAAATCAGGATTGGGGGGGGTTGGTGCATGCAGTGGAGACTTACCAACGAGGAAGGAAGATCAGTAAATAACAGTCACCCTGGGGGCTGTGTCTGGGGTACCTTCTCATCTGGCCCCCAGTCAATTTAATTTAAATGTAAATTTCAGAGATGTGTGGTGTTAAAAGGCTTATATTAGCAAAAAGGGAAAAGTTAATGAATGTATTTCAATCTCTGTAACCACACAGCCTTCCTCTTTTACCTCCTGGAATATATGAGTGGTGCAGCTGGAAATTGGGGCTGGGGTAATATACATGTTCCCCAACAGCCCTCCCTTCCTGTTAAACCAGCCTTCACAATCTTTTAGTCATCTAGTCCATAATCCTCTAGTCCATCATCTCTGGTTATGTAGAAAGCACAATAGAATTTGACTATTGGAGCATTCATTAAAGTGATCTAAGATTTCACAAGGCATAAAGTTGCTACTGTGGTCTGTATGTACCCTGGTCAATAAAAGCTGTGGTTGACCAGTTTCCCTGTTGAACAGTGTAGTTATGGTGGACCAGCCTAGCTATGCTGTTCACCTGCAAAACCAAACCAGAACTAACCAGCATTAACCACCCTCATCCATTTGGGCCATGGAAATGTAAGCGAAAAGCTATACAGGGAGAGGCTGATTGAACATATGGGGGAGGTAAAAGAATGGAAGAGCGATGCGATCTTGAGAACAAGAAGTCAGGCTGGTTAAGATTCTGCCTGCATATGTGTGAATTGGAGAGCAGCCTCTTGTATGAGTGCTAAGGCTTTCCTCATAGAGTGCTAACAGTTGGAACATTCATGTCACCACTAGTGGGAAGGAAAATCCTCCCTCTGTTATTGCAAATATACACACATCACAGTGAAGTGGAGGACAGTCATAACATGAAAAGAAGTTATGGTGTAATAGAAGCATAGAGTAATGCCTGGCAAATCCCAATTATTGTGCCTTTCCAAGGCTCCTACATCAAGCTGAAATGCAAATTGTGATGTCAGAGCCACAACAAGCATTTATTTAAAACAATAAACAACACCTTTAATGAAATATAAAAAATCCATCTGTATTCAGCTGTATACAGATCAAAGAAATCTCATTTGAAAGCATGTATACTGACTGCATGGCCGAAGGTGCTTCAATTAGTGTTAGCAGTAGTGTTTGTGGTTAATTTAGCTGTTTAAGAGATGGATCTTGATAAAGAAGGCATTTCTATGCTGCGTTTTTGTGCTCTGCTGGCAGACCACAGCCGCTCATTTTGTTGGATTAAGCTTGCTGCCAATTAAAAATGCTTAAATAATGACCCGCACAGAGCCGTTGTCCTGTGAGGCTCATGCCGACGTGTTGACTTCTCACTCAACTCCAGAAAAATCAGCCCTGTATGGGATTAGGTGGTTAAAACTGGTTTAGAATCAGGCTAGTCTGAAAATCATTTCCCTGACCTTTGCAGCGACAGGAAAAAGGGTTATTTTCATTTCCATCATAGCAAACATCCATGTCTATTAATGGACATCCCCATTGCTGTCTGTTTTATTTCCCATAATGCTCTTGTGCTCATGTTAATAAAGCTGGGTTGTTTTCACTGAAGCTGTGCACCTTAGTGCCGAATCCATTATCAGAGCTTGGTTTTCTGTGATGCAATAAAGTGTGTAATTAATTTCTGATACAGGTACCAATTCCCCTGGCTTTCTTCAAAGAGATCCTTCCTTTACTGACACCCAACACCGCAAAAATATCATCAGTAACAATCAGCCCTTGATAGGGAGCAGAAATGCCCTCTATTAAGGGATGCTGAAGGTGACTGACCATCACATGCTTCACTCTTGGGAAAGACATGCAAACAGTGAAACATACAAATAAGTAGACACTATGCAGGCTACATACCAACACACTTTAATGTGAGGAAACACTTCAGCAAGAATATTTTGCTTCCAGAACAGGATAGTTTATATTAAATATTGAATGTTTCATTATTACACATTTTCTCTGCAGGAACTACATAAGGCTATGTGGGGAGAGATTGATATGACTACAAGCTTTGGGGTTTCTGAGTAGGATACAGAATGCATAGGGAATCATAGTAACATGGAGGAACTGAGTTTTAATGATAGTCTCAATTTAAAGGTCTCTGTGCAGCAACAGGTGTAGATCAGTGGTGTTGATGGGATTTTATAGGTATTACTACATTTAAGCAAAGTTCAGGCAGTGTTTAAAGCTCAGACTCAGTCTTTAGCTATTAAGAATAGATAGAGAAGTGTGTTTACATTAACTTTAAGGATTACATTAATATCTGAACTCATTAAGCACTATGAGATGTGGTAAACAGATTTGAGAATACTAAACTCTTATTGGTTTTTGAAAGCATAATCAAATTATTTACTAAATAGGCCTAATCATACAGATTTTTTAAACTCTACCAGTACATTTTGTGTAAATCACTGACTTTTTGTTTGACAATTTGCAGTAAACTGAACATGTCTACAATATTTATATCCATATCACTAAATTATTAAAGGGCTACGGGGGAAAGGCATGGTAATATACTGATGTATGTAAGTTAAGATTGAATGATTCAAATGCCAAAGGCTACAGAACAATCAATGTTTCTGTTGTAAACCTTTGCACATTAATGCGCGGACATTTCTCATAAAAACAAAACGTCTGAAATTATTTAAAAGAAGCCAAAACCACAAACATAAATCATGCACATCATATAAGTCATCGTTCAGACATCATATAAAACCAAAATACTTGCAACAAATAGTAACGGGTATGTATTTTTAGACGATTCCGAAGCGCTCGGCTCGGGTTTCGGCTGCTCTGTCCTAACTCCGCCCCTTCAGCTCGACGCGCTCATGTTTCGGCTCAGCTCAGGCTTGTCAGTGCGGGCGAGAGCGCGGCTAAACATGGCGTCAGACGGGATGATTTTAACTAACCACGACCACCAAATCCGAGTTGGAATATTAACAGGTAAATCCGAAATGACATCCGTTCTTTTTTTCGTCTCGTCGCGCCTCCTCATCTGTTTGTTCATGCTGTTGCTTGCTGTGCTCTGTCGTGCCGGTTGTAATATGTTCGCGTGGTGATTCCTATCTGAGCGACTTTTGCCGATCGCTCGCGTTCCTCGACTCGTTTGCAGGCGACGGTGATCCAAATTTAAGCGTTCATTCTTCTGTATATTCTCTGAGTCAAGCGTGCATCTGTGCATGCATGCATCCGGCTTTCTGAGATCTGCCTTTGGTCTGTCATGCAGCAAAGCTCAGTGTCAAGACAACAGTTTGTGTGATGAATTATTCATGCCTTGTACGCAAGACATTCAACTAACATAAGGCAGAACGCTGGAAAACCCTCTTATATCTGTGAATGAACCAACCAATATGCCATATGTTTTTCCTTAGACTTATTAATAGGTTTGTGCAATAAATACGAGCTGGCATTAGATATTTGAATATTAGTTGGTATTTGGAGTTGGTCACGCAGTGTTTTTCCTGGATTTTTGCACACCAGCATCTCAGCTTCAGGGATGCTTTGAGGATTTATTTGTACACATGCAACGTGATGTATAAATATCCACATCATTACGTGCAACAGATCCAGCAGTGTTCAAACGCTCAGAAATCTTAAATTTAACGCGACTTTCAAGGTTACTGAACACGGCTTTAAAAGTGTACCCCCGATTGAGCGATACTCGTTAGATGCATTTGAGTACTCCTAGCTGATCGCCACCCAGATCTTTTTTTTGCCTAACGGGAGATCAAGCAGCCGCCTTCCCGTTAAATACCTAAGCGGCGCTGCTGCCGCTGCCCCACGGGAGCGGGATGGAGTGAGTGATGAAATGCACACAGTGGCTGAATACAAATGTCAATTAGTTTGCGGCTTGTCACGTATTTATGACATTCCTTGCGGCGTGTTTCTGCCGCTCTCGCGCACCTTTTCCGCTAGCGCGACCCTCGGCGATGATGGTCGCGAGGAGGAATGGCATAAAACAGTATGGGAATCCCCTCCCCCTATCACACACACTCCTGTCAAAGCAAGACTTCTTGATCTAGGGTGCTGTCCATTTCTTTTTAGTGCTGAAATGTCGTCAGCCTCCTATTTGTGCTTGTCGCACCGTTTCCTGAGTTCAATACAGCCAAGGTAGAAATATGTTGGAGAAGGTGAGGGGATTTTCCAGAGTACATTATAACCCCCCTCCTTTTTCCTCTAATTCTAACATCAGCTGATGTAGTCCATCATTAGTTACAGTCACGCCTAGGCCTTCTAGGAGATTGGTTAGCATGCCTTCACTGTGTCGGGGCATTTCTTGCATGCTTATTGATGAGGAACTCTGTGTATGTGTGTGCAAATGTGTGTGTGTAAAGGAGGCAGGGAGATGAAAATGGGACCAAGCACATAGAACTACAGAGCATGCATACTTAATAGTAAGAAAGCATATTGCCAACAAAGTACAGTTTCAGTCAAGCTTTGACAAACAAAAAAACGTTTGACTTGGGGCATCCATGTTTAAGATTTTGCAAATTAGTGAAACGCAGTCCTCATGGTTCATGGATTGCGCTTTTCCAAAAATAGATCTCATTTACCCTGGGCATTTAAAAATTGCATTGAAAACAGAACTTGAATTAGAGACTGTTGATTTTTTTGGTATTCAGAGTTGATTTGATTTTGCGTTTATTTTTAGGACAGCAGTTAAAAGTGAGTGTGCAAACTTTGCAGTGGTTTTCAGGCAAACATTATCAAAGTTCAGGGTGCTGTCTAGTAATATGAATTTTATACATGTACCACTTATAGTATAGCCTGGTACATTTCGGAGGGAAACTATTGGAAAAAAGTCAGAATTCTAGCCTAAGGTTTTGTTAGAATGCCGAGCTTAAGTTTTTAAAAGGTGTTACTTTTTCTTAAAGAACAAAGAATATGTGTTTCCAACAATCCACTTTCTGAAGGGGACAGTGCACATCCAGGGACTACATTTGCTATGTTGTAAATGTCTTGTGTTTGCTACATAGGTCAGGTAGGTTTGACCAAGAGTGTCTGTTTGAGCTTAGATTCTTTGCAAACACGTATTGCACACTATGGAAGGTTATATGAAGATGATTCATGGTTCTCTTTGATATCAGAAACATGAAATAAGACATGGCACAAAAGCACAAACTTTTAGATCATCTCCTCATTCTTTAGCTCTCATCTTTCCATTCAAAGATTCCAGCCTCAGAGTTACTTTCTCGACTGTAGAAGCTGTCAGGGCCTGTCTGAGATGTTCAGAGCGATCCTCCCATGTGGGAAAGACTTCTGTATTTTTCCTCCCTCTGAACAGCTGTCGTGCGTCAACGAGTAGACTAAAGTCAGGTACAAACCCATCATTGATGGCCTGTATTTTCTCAAAGACAGGATATCAGTAAGTTCTTTGTTTTTGTTGTAGGCACTTTCTAATCCACAGGGACATTGCAGGGACACCCTGGGAGTGAAATAGTATTAGGGGATCTCTGCAGCGGGAGACAGGGGGAATGATCAAAAAACCTGTTCAAAAAACAATCCTAGTTTTTGCATTTCTGTTTGATGTTGCTATAGGCCCCAGAAATTACACACTTCATGTTCCTTGTGTTGTCATGCACTATGTATTGGGGCATATTCAAAACTTGCGCCTTTTTGAAACAACTTTGCTTTTTAGCTCGCGTCACTCGTGAGTTAACTTTGTCTTATTTTTTTAATCCCTCCCTTAACCAACTCACTTTGTTCTACATGTAACAAACATTTTTCTTAATTCAGTCAATTCTTGATGTTTACAGTTAAGTCCCGCCTTAAAATGCTTTTCATTGTCAATTCTTTTTTTAATTCTAAAATATGTCACATCACAGAAGTATAATGAACTAAAGACGTGTTTCGTTGACTTTAACCACTAAAC
>JAZGTJ010002919.1:0-38845 GCA_036877575.1 Botia almorhae | reverse complement strand
ACAGAACTCAGAGCTGCTTTAAAGATCACACTGGCCTTGGCAGCAGGAAATGGATCTTTGAACTCAATCTCTGCCTAGCATCCATCACCATCAGGTCAAATAGAGAAGCACCAGGTTCTTGCCAACAGAGAGCCAAGTTTTGTAGTAAAGGGCAAATAAGTTCCATAAAACATTTTAGAGCATAATGTTAGAAAGTTCTTTTTTGTGTGTGCCAAAGTCATTCATATTTGTCATGACCAGAAACGTACAATTATATAGTGACATTTTTTTTGCTGCTGCATGTTTAGAATGCCTTTTTAATTCCCATGCTCTGCTCACACACAGACCGCAGGTTTGCTATCATGTCTAATATAATTTTTTATGTCTTTATCTTCTGGTAACAGCCTCTTGTATAGCCTGCAGCAGACTGAAATGATCAGGGACTTTATAAAACTAAACTTCATCTGGTCTTTCCTAACAAAGGATCCATTAGAATGATATGCAGAGTAGCAGCTGCTACACACAGCCAAGAGCAGAACAAGGTATGACAGACTTTTCCAAGTACCTCACTGTGACTGGGAAGTTTCCGAACAACCATCTGTATGACGTCTGACAGACTTTCTTAAAAAAAAGTAATTTGCATCTTAGTCTAAAAAAAGCTCCTTTTGAACTGAAAGGACCTCTTGAGTTCAGAAAAATACGATGTTTTTATACAATAATACATCAGACGCTTTTATCTCAAAAAATCAAGGACACTTTAATTTCTTACCTTTTAGTTATTAGTTATTTAATTATTTATTTAGACTTTATGCAATATAGATCTGCTCTCTGCTATGCTATTCAGTTTGTGTTATCAAAACAAACCTCAAATGATATGAAAATGATGACTGACCAAGCAACACGGGTTTGTTTTGGTCATACAATTAAGAAAATCCATAGACCCAGGCCCAGCACCATGAGAGGGCAAAAAGGGGCATTTCCCCTTAGAACAAATTTTTGCCCCCCTCAGTTTTATTTTTGTAACCATGGTTACATAAGAAGTGTTTTGTATATATGCATAATAAAGACTCCATCTTTTGTCGATTGTGATCCTAATTATTGAGGTGGGCGGGTACAACAAGGCTCATACACAACACACAGAAGTGTATTCATCTTAAAGCACACACCGATCGGCGAGCACACCTACAGATTAAATTAGAATTGTGCCGCATGGTTTTATTTGATGGTATTGGCCATGCAAATATCAGTTATGAATCATAGCTATAATCAAAGCTATTATTAAACCACTATAAAGGTAGGATATGTGTCATGACGCTGTGTTTAAACTAGTTTGTTTGTCTGGTTACCTTGACAGTTTCATATGGAGTGTTTTCTAACACTGCAACAAAAATATGTCTTACAAAAGTGAATCCTGTCCGTGTGTATTGTTTATGTAAAGCCTTTTAACAATTCCACATGCCCCCCCAGTTATTGTGTCCTGCAGCCAGGCCTGCCTAGTTTCTTGGGCAGGACAAATGACTAAAACAGTGACTCACAGGCAATGTGAAGACTGGCCTCTCTGCTGAGAATGGTCCCGAATGAGTTGGAGGCCAGACATTGGTAAATACCAGCATCCTCTTCTTTATTGAGCTGACTGATTCGTAGGTTTCCTCCCGAGATGCTGTATCGAGAGCCAGGTTGAGGAGAAATGAAGCTGTCGTTCATTTTCCACCTATAAAACACATGTTGGAAGAGAGCAGTATAACGAATAAAGACTTTAGTGTACAGGAACACATTTTTGCTCAATGTAAGACCGCACAACATTCAAAAATGTTTGGACACATGTATGATATCAATCAATTTTCTTGCATTGTTTAACAAAATATCGAACCGTCTGGCCTCTGCAAACCACTAATACTGAAACTTTTCTATAACAAGTTCCCTTGTTATAGCTAGTCATGCTATTCTAGCTATATATAGCTATTTTTAACCAGCTAGTCCAGTTTATTGGATGTGTTATTTCTCTTGTTTAAACAGGAACTATAAACATCCTTCACAAAGTTTTTGTAAGCAGGATATGGCCAAATATGTTATATTGTTTAAATTGTTATTTTATATCCTAATTGTGTTTCTGTTGTGCTATATTTCTTCAAACTAAATGCAGTTATACAGTAATATAATAAAATAATTTACATTATATAAAATATAACTTATATAAAACAGAGACATTTTTATGTCTATATACATGCATGTCGGTATATATATATATATATATATATATATATCACAAAACACTTTGCAACTGCAAATGCTGTTAAGCAGAAAGACACAAATTTAACAACAGATCGATGACCCAGTCCAGTCACCCCTGGCACATCAAAACCCACAATGCCCGAGAGAGGCACAGAAACACTGCTTCAAAAGCCCCGTTTTTACGTCATCGCACTATTAATCAATACAGTCAAGTAACGTAATCACTGCCTTTCTTTTATTAAATTATAACCACTGGAGAAAACAGACCTTTTTGTCACTACGCAATACAAATTCGAACAAATTAGTCGGCTTTACATATACCACAACAAATGAGGTTGAGATTTATTGATGAAACTGAGGCATTAAGTGAAGGGTACTATATAATACAATGACCATGGGGATTTAATGTAGACAGAGACGTGATCCATGTCAATTACCTGTCTCATTATGGGTGTACTGGAAATCAATACAACATAAAACTGAGGAGAGCGTGAGATCATGTCTTCTCTCCACATAAGCTGAAGACCATGTTATGACCTTTCCATATTGACAGAAGTCTGTACTACGCTGCACAAGATAATGCATTGGAGTTTGGCAAGCTGTATTTGCATGAACTGCCTACTGTTTGCTCTGCCTGTCACTCAAATGCAGTGATGCTCTTTATAAAGAAAGAAATTGGCAATAATGGCATTCTAGGATTGTACTCTGGACATATTATATTCTAAATATACTAAGGATGTTTGCCTGTCCTTAAGAGAACTAAATGTCCAGGCTGTGCGGTTTGTTTTAACTTTGTCCAAAGCATGTATTTAAATCAAACCAAAAATATAGAAATTCATTAGCAGAAGAAGATTAGAAACATCCAAGGGCACAGTTACATTTTTTTGCATGCATCTTTAGTCATTTTCAAAGTATTCATAAAACTGCTTGAATGAAAAGTACATTTTAATTTTTTTATTTTCTCTTAAATTTAAAAATAATAGTGTAACATGGGGCCATCATATGGGGACAGTGGACTGGGAACCTACTCACAGTAGTTCATTTTCTGTTGGGTTGATAGATGGCCCTGGTGGCACGACAACAAATGCTGTATAACTATGTCTTTCTCTGGTAATGAAATTTGTATATATCCATTTACATTTACGCATTTGGCAGACGCTTTTATTCAAAGCGACTTACATTGCATTATACTACACAATGAGTATGTGCAATCCCTGGGATTGAACCCATGACCTTGGCGTTGTTAACGCCATGCTCTAACCACTGAGCTACAGGAAAGCTATATCCTTTACATAAAGGTCCTTTGACTGCTGCTGATATGAAACATACTATATATAATTAAAAAAAACCTTACAGAGATTCTTAACAAATGGACACTTTGATTACCAGAAAAAATGCAGTTTGAGGACGATGCTAAACTCAGTCGCAGTGAATGCAGAAAGAGAGAGAGGGAGAGAGGGAGCAACCACAATTAAGAAAAAAGGCTAAAGTAACAGCTTCAAAAAGAAATTAAATCCAATTAGACTCAGCATGGGTCTCCCACAAAATAAATAAATGAAAGACAGAGAAAGGCCAATCCAGCTACGACTGCTTCAGATTGTTTTTGATTCAGGATGAGTAAAATCAAGGCCTGTGGTGACAGCATGAGGGCTCTCAGCTATAGCAGCAGCGGAGGACTCGCTCTGTGATAAATTAATGTGTCCTTGAATGCATAAGAAAATTCTGTCCTTCACAGAAATACCTCCCATGTTCCCAGTGCTGAGCAAATCTAAGCTTACACAGAACTAAGCTTTTACAGGAAAGATTGAACGGGTTAATCAAACAGTACAGATTGGTATAACAAAGGAAATGATCAAACCAAGCAATCAAACCATGTGTTTTTCAGTATAATCAATGTGTAGGTTGCATGAAGCTCACCTGTATGAGGGGGGTGGATGTCCCTGGGCCTCACAGCTGAAGGTGACCTCCCGACTGGGCTCATTGACATGGAGTGGGAATACAATACTTCCCGGCTGTTTGGTGAATACTGGCCTCAGAGGACGGCTGCCTTCTGAGTTAGGGAAAAGAACAGCAAATCACCATGCTGGTCAATGCTGATTTAAGTGAGCTATATGCTGGAGTTGGATAAAGCTTCTTAAAGCCAGGCAGTTGTGAAAGGTATCTGTTGAATAAATGCTGTCATTCAAAAGCTGTGGGCAGCATAGACTTGGGGTAATCATATTTACAGTGCATGGAGAAGCAATACAGACAAGGCCTACAGTACATTAAAAAATTTAACTTTCTTTACATAAACTTCCCATCCAGAGCTTAACGTGAGTGAACACTTGGACAACTGTTCACTCTGCTGACTCACGACTGTGTAGCAATGCACAGCTCGATTCATATCATCAAAACACGACCGTGGTGGATCTCATCAGCAAGAACGACGAGTCAGCACACAGAGAGGAGGTGCAGCGGCTAATAAACTGGTGCAGAGCCAACAACCTGTCTCTAAAAACATGGACAAAACTAAAGAGATGGTTGTTGACTTCAGAAGAGCACACAATGACCACTCTCTGCTGAACATCGACGGCTCCTCTGTGGAGATCGTCAAGAGCACCAAGTTTCTTGGTGTTTACCTGGCAGAGAACCTCTTGTGGTCGCTCAACACCAGTTCCATAACCAAGAAAGCCCAGCAGCACCTGTACTTTCTGAGAAGGCTGAGGAAAGCACATCTCCCACCCCCATCCTTACCATGTTCTACACAGGGACCATCGAGAGCATCCTGTGCAGCTGCATCACTGTCTGGTTTGGGAACTGCGCCGTTTTAGACCGCAAGACCCTTCAGCGGATAGTGAGGACAGCTGAAAAGATCATCTGGGTCTCTCTTCCCTCCATCACAGACATTTATACTTCATGCTGCATCTGCACAGCCACCAGCATTGTGGATGACCCCACACACCCCTCTCACACACACTTTACCCTCCTACAGTCTAGCAAAAGTTAATGTAGCATCCGGGCCCTCATGACCAGACTATGCAATAGTTTCTTCCTCCATGCCATCAGACTCCTCAGTACTCAGAAACTGGATTGAGGGATCACACACACACAAACAAACACAACTGTGCATTCTCTACCCTCTACAGTCCTTTTTGCACTTATTTTTGTTGCACATCCTGCTTCTGTAATTATGGTTACACTTTTTATTGTCACCAGGTTTACTTTTCTCTTCTTTAACAGAACTGTGTACTGGTCATTGTACTGTCGTGCTGTCTGCACATGTTTGCACTTTATGTATAAATTATGTAGCCCTTGTAGTTATGTGATGTTCAATGTTTGTTCAGTGTTTGTTTATTTGAGCACCTTGGTCTGGAGAAACGTTGCTTGTTTCACTATGTACCTGGTTAAAATGACAATAAACTCCACTTGTAACTTTTAACATAAGCAAAACATACCACAGCTTACTCGGTTTTCGAGAAACACATGGTCCCACTTAAGCTTGTTAATGCAATTTGCTTATACATAAGACACTAACTTGGAGGAGAGTAGCTTAATTATGTGTATCGCTAAAAGCATAGAAGTTTTGTGGTTTATTATTCTCCATAATTACATGTTGACGGTTAGAGCAAACCACTTATTCTGTCTTATTAAGCAGAAATGGCCTTCAGCAAGCCGAGACATTGACCAAACAATGAACAGGACAAAGAGGTTTTATGCAGGAGTGAATGCAATTTGCATAATCTAAAACTCATTGTTTTATACCGTTTAATACAACATACAGTCCAAAGTTGTTGCATTGTCCCAAAACTTTACAAAATCAAAATGTTTTGTTAAAACCAAATATATGCTGAATGTTCAGTTATTTAAATTATGCATATGGAAACTATACTTTGGCCGTTTAATAGGGTGTTCTACTGTATCTGCAGTTAGCAGGTTTCTCCTTCAAAACTTTCATGACCTACATGATGTCATAGGGGTGCAGATAGCAACTATTATATGTGCCTATAGGAGGGTTTTGTTCAAACCATCAGTACAGTCTGGCTGCAGACATACATTCCCAGCCGACCTAGTTTATAAACACCTAAGTTTTAAATCAGGATGACTAATTTTAGACAAAGGCATCCTCTTGAGAATTTAGTTTAAAAAATCATACACACACCCTAAGCTAAAACGATGCATGTCTAATTTCCAAAGTTTTCCCTCACAAGAAGTGCTAAATTGCTCTACCTTGTGTTCAGTTAGCATCTCAGTGAACTGGTGTTCATTGTGTTCATCTGGATGATAATAGAGTATAGAAGGGCTCTCTGTGGAAGTGTTTGAAATCTATTGAACGGGGAATAAACTGCACCAGGGCTCATTTCAATCTCACTGTCAACAAGGGCTTTAACTCTTAAATGCTACCGGAAACATGAGACGATGAAAAGACGTGAGGACAAATGATAAAGTGATACTTCACCACCATAATATTGACTCAGATTTCCCATTAGCCACCAAAGTGCTAGTTGCATCATATTGCTAACAGCTTGGCTTCCCCCCATTGCATCCACTTATATGATTTTACTTTTATGCCAAAAATTGCAGCCTTCGCTAATCCTTTTACCACTAACTGTACAGCTAAACAAAACATCTGTGGCACTTAATTTAATTACTAACATCCATGTGCTGTGATATTTATAATGTTTGCAATTATATGCGCAAACCCATGTCCGTGTGTGCGATGCAGTAAATATATTGTACAGTACATTTCACATACATACTTACCACGTTAACTAATCAAATTAAATCACATTTCACACACATTCAAGTAATTTAACCAAGCTAAACAAAGATCAGTCTAATAATTAAGTCTGAAAAGCGTCAAATGGGGGCGTTGGTATTGATGTAGCAGTAAACGAGCAGTTTAACCCAGTTTCCCCTTTTTAATGCAACAGCTAAATGAGACATTTGGTACCAGATTCTAGTACCGAAAGACATGAATGTCTAAATAAAGACAGGTGACAAAGGATTTTCAAACTTCAGGCTGAGCTGATGCAAACCTACGAAATTCCCCTGGAAGGTGAACTTCTATCATACAAAGAATTAATTCAGTAATTGAGTTTCATGTTTGCTAGAGGACAAGCGGATGCCACTGACAAATTTGAAAACACCATGTAATTACAGGGTTTAGTGACACTGCAAATATTGCAAAATGCCATTAAAATATTGAGGGGGAGTAAACTAAAAACGATCCCCCATCCTGAGGATTAGATAGTACATTGTAAGCCTTCGGCTTTGGGCTTTACTGGTAGCATGATTTCTCTCAGAATACCACAGCTGAGACTGAGAAATTATCTATCCCTGCTCAGCACAGAATACCAAAAAGAATTTACAACACAAAGCCCAACTTGGTGGACAGGGAGGTCGTTATGGAGGAAGCTGGAGAAAGCAGGTCTCTCTCTCTCTCTCTCTCTGACTCTACCTGAGGGAAGAATATATGTGGCAATGCACAACAACCCATACAAAAAAGCAGCACCAGTGATGGAGGAAAAGGCACGGAGCAATTTAGAAGCCCAAATAAAAACTAATCTTAAATTCAATACCAACTGACAAGCCGATGAATTTGGCCGGCTAACCTCAGCAGGGAGATGGTGGGGGTGGGGAGGGGGGGTTGTCTAGGTGTTCATGTGGCCTACAATCCGTGTGATTCTGATTCAAGGGGTTTTATTCATCAAATGAAAAAGCCAATCTCATTTTTTTAAATACACACAGGCACAAACCAACGCAAACAAACACACACACACACATAAAACAACCGGCTATAGAGCTCAGACTATAGAGAATCATGACTTTAAAGATTTACATGGTGTATTCAGTCTAAATAAGTATACAATTTCCGTCAACCTATTCACAGAAAGTTACGCAATTATGAAATGTACCACTGCATAATGATATTAATAATGCACCCATGAACTTGACTATTGTTCTGCTCAATGATGTGACACTAATATATCAAGTGTCAACCCCAGTTGAGAAGACAAGAAGTCGAGATTTCATATGCATTTTGTGTGTAATTGTATAACTAATTTCAACACTGTTAGACAAAACATACCTATGAACACATTCTGCTGACATTTACACTATGAAATTTTATTAGCTGTCGTTAATTTCCAATGCGAGGCTCATTTAATTAGCCTAACTAATCAGACCTATTATTCATGGGTTATTGCATGTGCTGCTGTAATGAACTGTGGTGCTCATGCTGAAAATGCAGGTTCGAATCCTACCTAATACATATCCTAGTCTTGTTTCTGCTGTCCCTCCCCAAAAGCTTCTGCTTAAAACACACAAAACATGTTATGCCCGATGTTACATTAGTAACATTAGACTCTAAACTGAATCATATTTAATCAGCCACAATTTCATCCTTGTATCCATTTGTGATCCACTGCATTTACAATTACCTGATGCCATATGCTTAGTTTTTATGTTAGAAATTATAAAAATTACAGCAAACTGTTTTAATTGGTGTAACTATTTACAGTGTTTTCAGAAAACTTTAGGAGATGAGTTTAGGCCATTCCTGGGTTCAAGATTCAGAAGAAGTCATTTTGTACCCACAAGCTATAGGCAAATGCTGGTAAATTCTCTTAATAAAGTCACATACATATCAAATAATAGTTCAGAGAGGTGATATACTGGTGTACAGTTGTGGTTTGCTGTTTATAATGCTCACAAACTGTAAAATGTAATTAGTAAAACACTAAAATCAATTGGGAATGCGATATGTACAAATTTGTTTTCAAAACTCAGAAACGTAAATGGAATTCTTAGTTATGTTTCATTAAGAGTACAGTACTGATTGCCACATTTTTGAGAGATCTCTGTTGAAATTCTCGAGCAGGTGGACTCATGTGAGATTAATGGGTTTATTTATCAAGCCTTTAAAGAAGATTAAATAGAGAACAAATAGACCTTTTGCTTAATCTTATGGCTGACAAATATTGATGTAATTAGTGGAATGAGTTAAAATCCAAATTTTAACATTATGAACAATGACAGAATTCCAGGCTTTCTCAAATAATCACACGTTACAGAGATTTCTGTGCATCATGTGGAATAGAACCATCTTAAATAAGAGACTTGAAAGTCAAGAGGATTGACTGTGACCCCCCTTTTGATTGAAAGACAAATGTAACTACTTCATCAAATAGAGATCAATAGAGGGCTTTTGTGCTTCCACTCAGCTAAATGAGAGCATAAATTGTGTTCTCCAATAATATAATGGCTGGTAGATCCATTTGCACATTAACCTTTTCATGTCTGTCAAAAGGGCTGTTCAATTATATCTTCTCACTTTATCCAACTTTGACAGACTAGTGCAAAGCAAGGTGGTCATTATATCAGCAGTCTAAAGTGTACTGCCATTATATCATTGCATGATAGAGCAGGAGACGTATGCAATTCTGCACAGACCAGTGACATTGCAGGTATGTCTAAAGGTATATTCTTACCAAGAACAAAAGTGCATAGGGCCTGAACCCCATAATGTGTTGCCATTCTCACCCACATCATTACCCAAATGTGTCATTTGTGATTTAGGTCCTGGTATATAACATTCTTACTAACCAATCAGATTGGATTGGATTTAAAAACCTGGTGCTTCAATGTCCATATCAACCAATCAATTCTTCTCATTTTAGGGGTAGTTATGACTAAACGTTGTGCAATTTTTTTCTTTATATTATCAACAGGCAACAAATACCAATATATTATTATATATATACTGTATGGTAACACTTTATTGTCAACTTCCAGTCATTAAAGTGTTTGTAGACAGTCTACCAATACTCTAATGAGAGTTAGTTGACAAATAAATCATAGTTATTTGACATGCATTTAGCAAAAAAGTTAGTAGTCTAAAGTCTAAGTGTACTGTATTAACATAGTAATATAACATAATTGTCTCTGTATTCTGTAAGTTTATATATGCATAGCTTTTATGTGTTGCCACTAGCTATTGTTTGACTTTTATTAATTGTCACCATTTTGGACTAGTAGTTAACAATTTTACTTTATTAAAATAAACCGCCTCTCTGAGTGCTGCAAACTATCTGTGCTCACCTCGTCACCTGGATGGTTTAAGAATTCACAAACACTGTACCACTATTAATTGGTTCCAAAAGATAAGAGACCTGTCTGAATGGAGGTGGGGTCTGCCCTTAATAGTAAATGACAAGGACAAATGTATACCACAGAAACAGGTTGGCAGTGTCTAGAGCAGGTTATTAGGATGCCTACCTGAAAGAAACCCCATGAATAATTGCAGCACCAGCAGTTTCCATGACAACCCCATTTTAAATATTGGAGGTCAGCGGGAGCTCGCATTCAATTGAAGGTAAATAGAATGCCGTCTTTGTCCAGACTGAAAACTCTGTGCCCTGAAACCACAAGACAAGACGAGAAGAGTCAGGAGGGGTTAGCCTGCCTTAAGCAGCCAGATCTAGTAGCATTTTCAAACAGAGCAGAAATCAAAGGTGACATCTGAGAATGTGTTGATGTCATACACAGATAACAGGAGTTGAATCAACTGATGTGAAAATACTTTTGGAAAAGTTTGATAAAAATCAACAAAACAGTTATAACATAGATGAGTACACAACATTAGTTTTACTGAATATAAATACTGATAAATACTTGAATAAATACCTTAAATACTTAAATACCATTAAATATCTCAATTGGTTCTCCTGGATTAATGTGGAAAGCAGATGGAAAATTCTGCTTCATCTTTTTACTATTATCAGATTTTTCTGCTGAGAAACAGATACTTGTATACTGATTACATTTTCAAAAATATCGACAATGTCTTAAACAGTTCTCAGATAATCCAAGAAGCCTACAATCAAAAAGTTAGTAAACAAATAAATATTTGTCATCAAATTTTACCAAACATAATTTTTTAGCTACATAATCTAATCAAAAAGACCTTTGGGTGAAACATCTGAGACAAAGTTGAGACTTTACCTGAGAACTAAATATAACTGAGAGCTCCATTCTGTCTCAAATCTCAGGAGCTTTGTAAGATCAACCTCCGAGCAATAAAACTTTACTTTAGGAACTATAGTCAAATAAAGTTTAGATGAGTCTGGTAGATGAATATATCAAGGCTATAACTATTGTTTAATTAAAGTACTCCTAATAACTTTTCTTCAAATCCTTGTCAATAGCAAAAGGCTTTAAAGATAGTTAAGAACTCAGCCAAACCTTAAAATTATTTCATATCATTCACTGTCTTCCATACAATAAATCTAATCATCTAGAAGAAACGTTACACAAGACTACACAAACACTCCAGCGTGTGTGAATGAATTACGTTTTTGTCCCTTGCATGCTTTTAAAATAAATATAAAACTTAGACTTTTGAATCAGATTGAAGTTTTTATGTAAAATCTTGGTAACAAACATTATTCAACATCACTCAATTAAGCTCATAATGTTAATCATCCGGGTGTACAATTCTGACACAATTTTGGAAGCCTGGTATGTGGAGTTTCTAGACCTATCTGCCACAAGAATCAATAATCAACCATTCAAGATAATCTACTTATCTGACACGGACAGAAACACCAGTGAATCAGAACTGCTTCTGTGAGTGAATACACTTGTGTCAGTTGTGTAATCTTTATTTAATCACTGCTGGTGCTAACCGCTGCTAACTGGTTCTGAATTATAAATACCCCTGATGCAGTTCTATGCAAAACACAAAAATGTGAAATATCATACATGTCCATGGGATTATGTCCATGAGATTATCTCCCTAGGTTAATCCTTTGGTTCGTGATTATTTGGCACTTGCTGGTTGGCTTTAATTTTATATGGATTTTAATGGGCTGTGGCACTCATATGGCAAATTAAATGTGTTTCTGCTTTGGCAGCATATGGCATCTTTACTTTTTACATATTTGACAAAAAGCTGCTGTCCACAATGGCCATGTGAATGCGATAAGATTTTAAAAATTGCCTTGTTTAATGAGGCTTTACCTTGGGGTGGTCATTCGGCAGAAAAGTGCTTTACCCAGCACAAGAAATTTGAATCTGTTCATTAACAAGCAACAATCAATTGCATGAATGCTCACCAATGGCAGATGCATTAACAGGGAAATTAACAGAAGGCCATTTCAAAGGTGATATTCAAACAGGAAGTGACACGATAGCCTAACATCTTTACCTAATCAAGCGAGGCCTTTGTAGAAGACTAATTTCACTCATTCAGTGTGCAAAGGCAAAATAATATTTAGGTATCCACATACAATCTATAAACACACACAAGCGTCAACCATCATTAACCAACTGTGGGTCCACATGAGAATGTTGCCCTCACAATCAGAACGCATCCTTTCTAACAGTCATTAAAATGCTTGCTTTGTTTGTGTGATTGGCAGGAAGATTTCGTCCATTTTTTGTCCATTATGCCATGTGGGTGTGTTTGAAAGCTCACCACACATGACATGCAATATACACTCTCCTAAAGACTGCAGACAAATGACCACTGCCAACAATTTGAACTGAAAATGAGCCCACAGAGGACTTCTTTGTTCTCTGTGTGTTCTGCTTAATGCTATAACTCTGCTTGATGCCATAATTAAAGCCAATATATGGCATGTTTCATACTTGAGAAAAGAGGTGCTGTCTGGAATATTTGCAAACGTCTGCGTTTGCAATGCGATCGGACAAAGGGAGCATGAATGCAGTGCTGGACGACTATTTCAACACCACAAAAACATGTCTAGGAGCAAGATTATGTGATTATGCGGTTTTAAAGAAAGTGCTGGCGGCGAGCTTGACCTTGGCACTGAAATCCATAAATTTTTCAATGAAGTCTGTATTAAAAGAAGCTCTGCTAGGCTCTGCTGTGGATGGGATTCACACGTACCGTGATGCATTGGTGCTCTCTGCTTTTTAATCATAAATGAGACAGACACCCACACTTTCTAGTTCTGGCAGGATCTTGGGGAGAAAGTAACACTCTAAATCTTTTATCTGACACTCTTGACTTGTCTTGATCTACAAACACCATTTTCAACACAAGGTTCTCGGTAAAACCAACACAGAGCTCACCTCCATGCAGCCACTGCCTTTGGAGTTCAAAATGAACAACTGACAGGAAGATTTGAGACAAGCATTGTGAGGAACACGAGAGATTCTCCAGCTGGTTTTCTTGCTCTCTCACTGAACTCTCATCTGCTGGGTGCGAGTGAAAAATTAATGTTCACCATCTGAATGAAGTAAGAAACCACAGTTACACGATTTATCTAACTAGGTCTGATGGAATAATAATAAGGCACCACAGTAAAACTTGAGGGATTGTACTCACACTTCTGTTCATATTACACCAGAATCGCTCCTTTACTTATGGGACAAAGCAACAACTACCCCTTGACTTCCTTTATAAGTGCCAACAGATTTCTTTACAATATTTTTTGTTTTTGCTTGTTTTGCAAGCTAAACATTATTAGCTCAGATTATTACTTTATCCTCTCTTAGTTAAGTACAGAGTAATATAAAAGTACAAAGTAATAAGTACAGAGCAACATTCAGAGTAAACTATTTGTACAGTTGCAGATAAAGAGAGCACTTTATTAATTGGCTGTGAAATTGATAGTACAGACACCTAAAGCAAGTCTGACATCACATCTGAGCCCTGATGCTGTTGCAGGGATCATCGGAACATAAACAATCTATGACTCAACAAGTAATGCTGGGAGATGGGAAGAAAATCTAATACTGTTTGTAACAGAACACTAGCTTCCCTCCTTGCCTTTTCTCCTCACCTTGCATCAATACAGAGATGTGTGCAAATATTCTGTGATCCCTAATGATGCCTTGAGACATCCGTTGTTTTTTTCCTTTATACTGTGACAATCCAGCAGGGTGCAGCAAAAACTGCCTCTATCTCTAGTGCAATTTACAGCTGCATATGTAGCTGGCGCTCATCTTTATTCTGCGTTCCATTTGGTCTGTATATACTGTCTTACTTAAACCAATACATGCCCATATCTCCAGTCTCAGTAAATAAAATAGAAAATATGTTTGCATGAGAAATTCTGCTTTGAAATTGTGAATGCTTTGAAAATTGCAGGTTTGACACCTAAAGGTAGTTGATGAAAGGAACAACTGTTTTTTAATCGAAGGAATCAGATACATTGTCTTGTGTGATTGCATGGCTGGCTTTAATGGCACCTTTCCTCTAATCTTCAGAGTAATTATAGAAGCTGTGAACGTGGATAGGAAACTGTAATAAGAAATAAATCAAATGCATTCAGGATATGACAACTGTCCAACACACAGTTGGAGAGGAATGTAATGTCAGAAATTACATTATTAAGACACTAAATAAGACACTCTTAATTAACCTAAGGTGTGTTTACAACACAAACTGTCTCAAAATCTCAATTAATAAAATAAAGAAAACTATAGCATTGACACAGCTTGTCCAGTTGTGCTTATAAAAATTCATACTGCTCAAAAAATCAATCAATCAATCAATCAATCACATTACACCTAAGTACACCTAAACATCTGTCCAGGTCTGCAGGAAATCATGAACACAACTGGATTAATAATTTGGCAAAACAGTCAGTCAACATTCTAATAGATTTGAATGGTGTGGCAGAAATATATTTGCATCAATTCTATAAACACGTATACACACATATTCTGACAGAGGTTCATAAACAGCAGCAGGATGTCTCGACAGATGTTTGGGTTAATACCTCTTACCTCAGAATATTCACTGGTCACTGTTTTTTAGAAATTATATTCTAATTCACATAAAACGTTCAGTCTGTATGTAATTTAACTGATGTCAAAATCCTTTTGTGGATTTGTAAGAGTATGTTTACCTCTAAAGATCTAGAAACATTCCGATGAATTACGTGAAAAGAGAAATACTGAAGAATGGAAGTTTTTCATCCATGCCTTACGGCGGTTTGCGTTCATTTCAAGTGGCTAAATGTCTACAGAAGCTAAATAATACAAGTAATATCAAATCTGCGTATGTGAAAGGATTTGTAGATAATTCAAAATTTCCTCAGCCTTGTTTAAACAACTTACTATAAACCATCTATAAAATCATACAGAATAGTCTATATATACAACACCGAGTAGCATCCCTTCTTCTCTCGTTTTTAAATTCACCCTTTTCAGTCTCAAACTCAAACTTACCCGTCTCACTTCACTCAGCTCGTAACACAAGCATCTTCTCTTCAGCCATTCCACAATATCAGAGTCCCTGTACAGACAGGCGCGCTTTACAAGTACATCTGCCACAATGTGCTTCTTTCTCCTCTTTCCTTTCGAAATCCAGAATATTCCTTCAGTTTAGTTGAGACGTGTGGATAACAGTAGCACCACACTTGACTCTTCAAAGAAAATGAGAAGTAAACCAAACGCGTTACGCACGGGTGAGATAAATATCGCCAGTTCAGCCTCATTTACAGAGGTTGAGCGCGCGCTGATTCACTCCACACTGAGCCGTCAACGCGTGTAAACCCACTCGGTGCTCTCGCTTCCCCGCTGTGACGCAACACAAACTTAACATCACTTGCCGTGTCATTTCATCTACAACATCGCATCCCGTCGTACAGTGAGGAGGTGGGAGGGATGTGCAAAGACAGATTGAGTCATAAAAAATGTTGGAAGACCCCCAAGTGAAAACATCAATAATGGACGAAAATATCATAATGAAACAGCAGGATTACATTTACACTGTACCATTATTTTTTACTTATGCAAAAAAAATTTTGTTTGGAAAACCTTGCCCAGTGCTTGCTGAACTAAACAGTATGCTTGTCCCCATGATAGGAGACATTTAGAAACGCCTCATTCATTTAAAAATATCTCATGAATTAATGAGGAAACTAAAATGTATCCCTCCAGCTCATACCGCACATAGACGATCGCAAGACTTAAGAACATTTACTCTGAAATTCCATGTGCAGCACCTTCAGAGATCTAAATCAAAAGATTGATCATCCTTTTAGCAGCTGTTACTCCACTCTTCCCCTTTCAGTTCACATTTACACGCGTCGTGTCTCAGCTTGCCGCGTTTCATTAAAGTGTAAAATATCATATCTCACAGGTCTTCATGCTTTGTGTTGTTTTGCAAGAACCAGATGTAATGAACACATATCACAGTGGCTGGAGTTGAATCAATTACCTTGCCAGTCCAGAATCTATTTTTTTATGTAAAAATAACACCTTTGCTGTATCAGTTGAAATAGTATTTTTAATAGAAATCAAATGTTTTTTAATTGACACAAATTAAAGGACTTCCTGAAGGCTGGCACATGGGATATAAAAAGTCTATGGATAATGTAAGGACTCAGCACAAGCTTTTGATACTGTAGTTATACCTGCAGTACAACTGCCATAATCTTACACTGCTTTTATGTATTCATGATATTATATGTCTCCAGCAAGATTGCACAATGCAATTATACTTTTCCCTACACAGGTGAATAAGTCATTTCTATGTCACTCCTACAAAGACGGACTTGCACCGTGACCTTAATTCTGATTCCAGTTTGAAAAGATGGTGAATTTAAACTTTTATTTAAGATTTCTTTCTTTCTCTCTCTCTCTCTCTCTTTCTTTCTTTCTTTCTTTATTTTCAAGTGGCATTTTGTTATTGTTTTACTGTCAATACTTAGTATAAATTCAGTTTGTAGTCTAAAAGCATTTGGCTTTTAGTCGTAATATTTTCAAGCCATTCCCTTTGGGAATTTTGAACAGGGTTTTAGGACAGTGGTTTTATTTGGGAGTAAAATAACAGTGACTTTTCTTGTTTTGGTCCACAGGTTGTTACGCTAACAAGCTGTTTCATAAGGATTAAAGCTAATACCGTAGCAGAACTTGTTCGAAGACTTGTTAAAAAAGTTATTATTAGCGCACATATTTCAGGTGTATGTCGTCTTAACTGTAGAACAAAGCGTGAAAATCTTCAAGTACTGCTGATTCTAATTTACTCATAAATAAAAAAATCACAGTTCTAAAAACCCATTTGAAAAACATGGTGAATTAGCCTGTCCGACTGCTTGACAGATTTACATCAACACTGCACAGCTTTCATTGTTCTCTGTGTTGTTTTGAATTAAAATAAAATCCTTTTTATAAATCTACTACAGTAAATATTAAGTGCACAATATTAACCAAACTTACACCTGTAATCTAATTTGTTATGTTTATTGTGATGTTTAATGTTTATTAAAACTTTTGATATGGTTTCTGGATCCTGCTACAGATTAGTGACAGGCCCAACATCACAGTTACTTTATATTTATGTATTTCGCAGACGCATTTATCCAAAGCAACTTACATTGTATTATGCTACTCATTATTTCTGTGTATGTGCAATCTCTGGGATCAAACCCATGACCTTGGCGTTGTTAACGTCATGCTCTATCGACTGAGCTACAGGAAAGCTCTTATAAGACATATTTATACTTTGATCCTCATATAAGACTGCAAACAATTGTTGTGATGACTGATGAATGTTATAAATTAATTTTGTGATGAATGTTATTTGTCTTTCAGTCAGTGTGGCCACTGTTGGTTTCTTAGAAGACAATGCATTTTATTTATTGTAATCACAGTGTGGTTGGGGGGTAGTCATTAAAAAAGATTACAATTAAAATGGATAAAGGCTAAAGTAAAAAAAACACCCCAAAAAACACAGTTAGGTTGGCAAAAGAGAAAGATACATAATACTTGTAATGCAGCCAATTATTTTCTAAAATTGGGAGGGAATAGATGTGTTGTGTATTGTGTGTAAAGTGGATGCACATTGACTGCTCCAGTCACACTTGAAATGTGTTTATGAAATCTCTTCTAGTATTGCAGCACCAAGATCATTCTTAAAGAATATTTGAGAGGATCTAAAAATAATCTTGCTATGTCAAAAGTATTTGTATATGATGACAGATTTTGCCATGTAACTATTGCCTTTATATTTAAACTATATCTGTGCACCGCTGGTATAATTTCTTGAATTGCAATAAAAAATGTCTTTTACAATCATGCAATCAGTCATTTATAAATCCTTCAATGCTCAATAAAAAGACGTAAATGATTGATTGTCATACACTTTTTGACCATAATACAAACACATTTTCCACAAAATACTCATTGTAGCCTGTATGCTTTATTTAAGTAACTTTAAGCTATACATGCTTTTCCTGGGAATCTAACCCATGACCACGACTTTGTTATAATGCAGTGATGTTATAAGCAGTGAGGATTATACTGGAAGACAATGAATTCAGTTGAATTTATCATAATCATCTTAATGAATAGGACTTGAATTGCCTGTAGTGTCACGAGAATAACTTTCAATGCATACAAGAACACTACACAAGTGTAAGATGTTTTAGTTGTTTTGCTAAGTCTCTCTCTCTCTCTCTCTCTCTCTCTCTATCTATCTATCTTCAGTTCAGTTCCCTCAAATCTTTCTTCAGCATCTCTGTTTCAGATGTCTTTGTGGTTGTCAGATCATGTACCTTGACCTCTTATTCCACCAGCTCTAAATCCAGGTTTGCAGGGCTGGAGCAGAGTGTTGAGAGGCGGAGTGATAAGGCAGGGCGTTCATACCTCTGACCCCGCCTCCAGAGTGCATCTCTGTAACCGGCTTTGAATAATTCACTCTCAGAGACCCCTCAGCTCCTGCTGATAAAACCCTGTTCATCCCTGTTCAACAGCATTGATTTCTCTCTCTATCTATCTAGTCCTCTAAAGTGCTGTGGAAGAGGATGTGGGATTGCAAGATAAATAGATAACTAGATGGATAGATGGTAAGCAGACAGATAGTCTATCAACATTCATAACACGGTTCAAGTAATTAATTCCCTCTATTATAGTATGTGAATCAGAAAATTATAGTATGTGAATCAGAAAAAAAGTCATGCATATGTCTGCAAAACGTTGTCAAAGCTCGAGTAGCCTTAAAACTAGCTCACACTGGTCGAGGATTTGAAGAAGTAAAGGTGAATTAATATTCTTCATAATTCTCACATCTGCAGATGTTCAAAAGTAAGCACTGCACCGCCTGTCTTTTAACATGGGGATTCTTTGTGAAGAAATATTGCCTTTAAAGTTTCTTTAACTAAGGCAGAAGCTTTCAGATAATTCATCACCTGCTCCTTCAATACAGGCTTGGTAAAGCATACTTGACCGCTAAGCCAATGCAGGAACATTATGTTTAATGTCAACAGGAAATCTCTCAAGTTTCCTAATGCACATACCTGGTCTTATTGTGATTCATCTGTGCCTTTTACTCCATAAGAATTGTTTTCATAACGGTTAATCAAAACTTTTTTTCTCTGTAACGTCTTTTCCCTTTTGTTGGCTTCACTTTGTGCATAATTAGGTATTATATTAGCATTCATTCTAATACTGAATGTGTAATTTTCACAATACAGTCCTTTCCCAATAGACAAAATCACTGAAGTATTTTCTGGTTAAAAAATCCTGTTTGATTTGGAAATATTTCATATTACAGAGGTAAAATGGTTTGCAAAATTGTAAATGACAATTATTTGACTTTAAAGGCTCAAGTTAATTGTTCAAAAGACTGAAATAAATTGGATTAAATATTATTGCAGGCAGAGTTATTATGACGCATAAAAACTAATTCATTAGAAGAAAAGTTCATCAGAACAAAGAAAGTCAAAACAACCTGAAAATTGTCACTTATTTTATTTGACTCAAATGAAAATGTTTTAAAAAATTCATGTTTTTTATAAAAAAAGACAATTAAGATGTGACACATCCATTACAATTGAAATCCTCAAAGGCCATATTAATAACCTGTGCCAGTAAAGTTCAATGGAAAATGATTACATACAACATCATGCACCTGTGCAAACACTTATTCATTACAGTGAAAAACATTCATTACCCTCAAGGAAACATTACATAGAACATCTATTTTAATCAAAGCATGTGGGTTGCAAAAAAGGAGATATTAAAACCACCTGCCCTTAACAACGATAAAGCTCCCAGGTGTGTGACTGTCAATCCGTTGTTATGTGTCAGCATTTCAAGTAAAAAACGAAGCAAAAAGGAATATCCATATCACACAAAGTTGATTTCTCTAATGTTGCTAAAGTAAGAGTGCAATTTTGCAAATGATCCCCGTGTTAGCCATAAAAAATGATCAACTTCTTCACAGGGTGCATAAATAAACCAAGACTATTAAGATAAGAAAATACTGACCAGTGGAAACAGAATAAGCCAACTTAGCATGTATAATGCAAGCTGAAAATGCATGGGTCACCATGGGGGTCAAAGGCATCCAGTCATCCAAGGATTATGTGGAGGAAATATTAGATATATTAATTATAATATTAGTTATGTCATCAGATACATTATCAGATTCATTGTAATACCCAAAGCCATTTTGCTCTCTATTGCTATGAAAAAGAGTGTACCATCCCTGTGTAATACCATTACATAAAAACTCTGTGGTTTATGTAAGGGCTTGACAGTGCAAGAAGCACCAAGGATTTGTCCTTGATTTTTATGTTGTGTTCTGTGTGGCTGAATATAGGAGGTTTCACAGCACAGTGGAGTGAAGGGGCGCAGCAGAGAGTGAGGGGAAAGGATTATAGATGGCACTGAAATTAAATTTTCGGCCTTCTCTCCAACTGAAGCCACCATCTGCCGCTTATTCGACAATTTCAGATTGAATTAAAGTGAATCCCTTTTCCTAATTCACAACAGCTGAGATCTGATTCAGATTGCACTGGTGAAATCTAAAGGCAGTGCTATTACCAAGCCCCGTGTTTAACCAGAACGAGGATATCGTGTTTTTTGTGCAAATCAGATCGAAAAACAATGACATTCACAGCATGACATAATAAAATTACAGTCATAAACTAGCCTGAAAAATTGGGCTGAAGGATAATAATGAATTTGATTCTAAAAACAACTCAGTGTGAATCTAATTGTAGGTCTGAGCCTAGCGGCCATCTTTCAACTAGATGAAACTCCACAAACCTTATCGAAGCAGCTGTTGTCATTCAATGCTTGCTGTTTTATATAACGCTAAAAGGGAAACTATGTGTTTGTCCAGCCTTTAGGTCCAGCACTGAAGAATAAGTCTAATACTAAAATAATTTTCCATCTCTTTTCTTCTAATGAGATACTGTACCCTAATTTACCCCATTAAAGTTGATATGTGTGCACCTGTTTGTTTTTCTCAACATGAGTCATGGAAGGACAAGCAGCTTAACGACAGTAATATGACAACATTTTTCATCTCAGCTCTCGAACGAGAAAGAAAAATCAATATTTAATCAAAGCCAGATTGTGTGGACACGATACAATATATTTACCTTCGCTGTCATTAAAGCTTCAAAACCGCGTTTAAATTGTGCAGTGACAGAACAAAAGAGTTTCAAATTAGGCAAGTACTACCAAAAATTACACGTCGAGGGCAAATGTTCTGCCCCCGACGTAGCTGCAGAATGCGTAATACCAAGGCCTGTTTGCCACACGATAGCGATTTAGCAAGTGAGCTCACCTTTGAAAATATTCACCAGAGCAATGACCGCTATGTTGCTAAACACTATAGGAAAAGACAGTAATTACGTCCGTGCTCTCTTTCTGGCATTTCTCACTGGTTCTTCTGTCTCCTGATGTGTCCCCTGTGTTAAAACAGTCAGGGTAATGGGCTCAGTCTAAGCTAATGGAGACTACTCCACAGGATGCTGCACTATAGCAGGTACCCCATCTTCTCACAGTCCTTCAGCGCCGTTCAGCTTTGAACTGCCTCACGTGCATGTCCTTCCTAAATGTAAGATATCTGTTGTTCAAGGCTTCGTCTTCATGCCGTTAGGGCCGGCAAAAAATAAATAACCCGCCGTTAAACCATTTGGAGGTGACTAGATCTTACTTCATTCTCTCTCACGCAATGGCATTACTTGCAACAAAATATTGCTGATCTTCGGGAGCTGCATAAATTAGATTTTAAATTTAATTAGGTGTAATGTCTGCTCATTGCACCTGACTTTGTCGATTGACTGTGGCGATAGATTATCATTAAAAAGAAATAACGTCATAAAATGTTACACAATGAAATTACAGGTCTGCATATTATTATTGTAGCCATTTTATTTGTTGTAGCCATTACAATATATTATATTATGATATTATTATATATTTATATTATTGTAGCCATTAAGAATTACTGTTAGTTAAACTGCCTGCAACCTTTTTTTTTAAATAAATAATGATGTTCTTTATAAATGTGCATGTTAACAAAACGTTTTCAATGGGAATTTATTAAAGTCTAATTGTATGAATTCAATAGATTTAAGTCATACTTATTACATCAGGTTTATTTTCTTCCATGATAGATTCTCTTCCGTGACCCCAAATTCTAAAATTGTTTATGGTTCCAGATGGTTTGAATAGACGGTTGGTGGTGTTGGCTGAAGATGACATGGGCAGCTTGGCTCACAGTAAGTTGTGGCAGAGGCATGTTGTCAGACTAAAGAAGGAAAAGGTCATGACAGCAATATGTGAGGAAAAATGTCTCCAGGAACACGATGTGGGATTTCAAAACCGCTTAATAGAGAGGAGCAAATGGCTCTATTTAAATGACACATCTGTCTTCTAGGTTGTTTTTACACTTATTAACACAAAAAAAACCTGGAAACCCTTCAAAAATGTAACACATATTACAAAAAATGACTGTTTGTGTACTGGAAGATGGATTTTGTGAAATTACATCATGGTAGTTGTTCTGAAATATGTTGCCATACTTCTTTGATCTACAATCTCTTAACAGACCTTTACTTCAATTAACTGTTGGGCTCCTGTAGACAAACTGACTGCTTGTTTCAATACTAGTAGTATTAAAAATGTATGTATGTGACAGGACAAAGTGCTTTAGACTGGAGACGGGGGGTTAAATGTGTGGAGCTAAGTGCATGTATTATGTCTCTGACAGTTATATGGTGTTTATTCTCTCTGCATTGTAAATAAGCTTTAATGTTTGGATAACTGCAATGTCATTGCTGCATGTAAATAATTACCATGTTGCATTTAAATGTGAAGAGGTTGCCAGATTTTTACAGAATACCATTGATATTATAACAAAATAAAATTAAAAAAAATAATAATAACACTAAACTGATTACGAATGAGGAAAAAACTAACAAATAAGCAAACAAACAAACAAACTAGCAAGTAAACAAGTCAATAAACATGCAAATGAGGACCTGTAATCTACAGTATACTGATGTTGTTTTTTGACTGGATCAAAATTTGGCTAAAAACGCAAAGTGGGCCGAGATACATGTGTATCAAACCCATATCAAATGAGGTTCGACAGGGTCACTGATTTGTCAAAAGCAAGCCCTTTAAAGAGTTCAGATGAGATGTGGGTCAAGTAAATCTCTTTATAGGCTGTGCACGGCGTCTCCTGAGAAGAAGATTAGCTTGAGGCCACAGGCTCTAAAGGCAAACGCTTCAGATGAGCGGGACTCTGTCAGTCTCCGCCCGGGAGACGTATGATAATGCCTGACACTCAATGAGGCAGAGCTTCAGTAACTGGAGGAAAATACACAAAAAGCAATAACCCCTGGAGCAATGCAGAGAGAAAGACAAAGGCCATTTAGTAATAAGAGAACTGGAAACATGAAAAGAGCAGCCTGCATCGGACAAGCTGGAAATTTGTAATACCGTAATAGGAAGTGTATGACATTTGTGCTCGTACACAAATGCAGATGTTTGTGTGATCATTTAAAACCTTTATTTATTGCTGCACAGTCAGGGCCTTTCACGTGATGTCACCATGAGCTTAATACAGTGACAATTTTCCTGGAGTAATCTGACATTAATTGCATGCTCAAGGGCACAATAGTAATAGATCATATTAAAGGTTGTAGAAGGATAGAACCAGTAACCCTCTGCTGCCTACATCATAAACAGACAGATAGACGTACAGGCAGGCATATAGACAGACAGATAGAAAGACATACAGGCAGGCAGACAGACAGACAGATAGTTAGATATATGGATAGATAGAGCTAATGGAAAGTCTATCTAGAAAGAAAAGTGTTCATTGGACATGTGGGTTTATAAAATCAATGACCTAATGGCACATTAAGAATCTTGGGGCTGTTTCAGCCTCTTTAGATTTCAGTTTCAGTTCAAAGGCTCTCATTATCCTCTACTTAAGAACAAGTAAACACTGGCACCAGAGCTTACACACCCTGAAATTAGTTCAGCGTTAAATAAGAGACAACAGCAGAAGTGCTGAGTCAGCTGAATGGATTCTGAAGGCCACAGCTCCTAAAGGAAAGAGGTCCAAGACCCTTTGTTGAACATCAAAAGACTCTTTTGAACATCAAGAGAGAAAAGTTACTGTACATGTACATTTAAGTAGCCAATTAAAGAGAAGATTTAACCTTTTATTATGATCATTTACACTAGTAGGACATGTGTCTGGATAAACATTCTTTATGGGCCCTGACAAAATATTAAAATTATTGCCTTCTAAATTTTTAACCACATGCTTCTGGTTAATGTGTGGGTAAGTGTTTCCTTTTAATTTAATTATTTTGGAGTATTTTTATGCAATATCACACAATAAGTGACACTTATAACTGAGACATAGATTAGTCTTTGCATCACCATGAAATCATAATAATTTCGAATCTACATACAAGTACATGTTAGACCAGATGTTGTCCCAACAAGCCTACAGTAATTGTTTGGATCAACTTTTAATATTGAGAAGTCACACTATTGTGTGATTTTTTTAAGAGATTGAAAAATATACTATGAAAGAGAAAATGGGATTAAATCAGGGATTTACAATTGAAAGGTACTTGATTTCATGTTAACCGACATGCCTTTTGATGTCTTCAGAGCATTTCATGGCTCTTTAGATGAAAAGGCGCTGAAAAATTTCCAGCAGTCTTTTCATCTGCGCTGATTTTCTCAGACGCCCATGCAAGTTCACCATCACACGTAAGCAAATGTAGAGACGCTTCGAAATAGCACCTAACAACTCGTATTGAAATAGTATGTTACATAAGCAGGCACCAACCGAAGGTAAATCTGTTTCACAGACTAAAATAATTCATTAAATTGCTATTAATCTTGGATTAGGTACTGTATCACTCAACTGTGCCTGTATGTAAGTGATTATATTTCTGCATTTGTAACTGCCAGATACAGCACAGTGTTGCGATCTCAATTTTGTTTCTTGAGGTTACAGTGTTAAAGCAAACGATCTGAATGATTTTACCACTGTTTTTACCATGGGCACAACTTGAATACACTAGCCTCACGTGGCTTCAGAATAAGCTGTTTCCATACAATGTAAAAAAAATAGCATTCCATTTTTTACTAACTTTGGAACATGAAGAACTGGGGCTAGATGTCATTTTTTTACATTGTAAAATTGTTCTTAGGGTATGTTTATTTTTAGTCAATGAACATATCATAAAACATATCATAACTTATTATCAAAAAGCTATTGAACATTTCCACTGTTTCCATTTCAGGATAAAAATGCAGTTCATTGTAAACATGTTTTTGTTACAACATGTCTCACTTAATGGGGTAATTGTCACAATGAAATGTCATTGAATGCCATTAAACAGCCAAACTTTTTAGTAAAACAGGGAATACAGGGAATATAGAAAAATGACAAACCATTGTCTGTGACAACTTGCCCCAGTGTCCTCCATTATGTGTAAAAAGCAGAAGCGTGGCTCAGTTTGAGAGCATACTCGAACAGCCCTCAGGTTTGACTGAGTGTGGAGTTCACCTTTGATGTGTGTCAGAGCTCTGTTACAGTAAGCTTTGATAGTGACAAGCCCGAATGATCCTCCCTCCACTGGGTGGCATGTGGGAAGAGGCTATGATAAAAAGCCGACATGTGAACAGCGTTTGAAAGTGGCAGAGGAGCTTAGAAACGTCAGAAATACCATAATAATGACAATGGAGTTGATTTGTAATGCTGCTTTATTATAAGAATGAAGCACAGTGTAAAAAGTTACATGAAGAAAAGTTTTGTTGTGGATAGAGCAGCGTTTGACCGTGGCTGTCTGTGCCTTCAGGCATGTAAAACGCAGAACTATGAGAGGGGCTGATGCCATGGTGCATTAGTTAGTGCATGTGCTCCTGAGATATTTTGCTGTCATGCTAGGTTTGAGTCTGGACCGTGATACCATTCATCTGTGATCAATACTTTCCTGTGACTGTCTCTTGTATTAAAAAAGAAGCACAAGCTCGCTTATATAAAATATAAAAGCAGCAAGGAAACAGTATAGCCTTTAAGAGTCTTTGGGGTGGACTTTAGATGAAGATATAAAGTTATAAAGAATGAAGATAAAAAAGTGTGCTAATGAAGTGCCCTGGGTGGGTGATATGTTTAAGTAAATAATTAGCTAAAGGCAACAGTGTAAACTAAGTTATAGTCTGTTGAGACTATATAAATAATGATGCCAAAGAAATAAAATGCCAAAATAATGTAAACTGAAACTCACACCTGGGAAAAACACACAGGTTGTATAAATATCAATACTACAATTTCAGCCTCCTATAGTCTTAAAGCTTTCCTTAATATGTATTCTAAAGACAATATATGTTAGTGGCATTTTCATTGCAACACTATTTTTCAATAAAATAATAGCTATTAGAAAATATAATGAAACAGCTTGGGGCCATAGCTTTCGGGGGCCTCACAACAATTTCTACATTTTACTACACATTTACTTAAAACAAGGGGCCAAGAATTTCTAACTCTGGTTCAGATACAGATTTAAGTGCACGTTGTGTAATCATTTATGAATAGTATCCTGTTAAGATTAACCATTAAATTAGCATCTGTTAAAATGATGAATGTCCACCGATTTCCCAGTAAAACATTTGTCTTGTGGCATTTATTGGCTGCAGGATCACACAAATAAAAATTCCCTTCAGCAAGCCAGCCACATGGTTAACATCACAAATCCATTTTTCTCTTTCTTATCCCTTGATTTGTGCCAGTGGTCGAGTGGCTGCATTTCCTCAGAGAGAAGGAGGCTGAATCAGACTGTATTTGTTTGTTCAGCAGAACCTCACTGCGCTGTGCCAGCCCTCCTTATTCACTGCTCCGTTCTCTCCTCAGCTTTCTGTTGGATACAGATTTAGAAGCACAGAGCCACACGCTTCCACTGAGGAACATTGCAGGTTCACTCTTATATCTGACATCTGCGCATATTTACATACTTTATAAAGATATTAATAGATATGTGTCACTGTGCCTGCTGTTGTTTACTTTCAGTTTGTATGTTTAGTTTATTTTGTGTCCTTATAAACCCCACAATATGAAAGCTGCATTATCTGTAAATATTATGAGTCAAAGTATCTGCAAAGCATATACAATAAAATATTTACACATCTTGCAGCAACATCAATGATAAAAATGCACATGTTTGCTTAAATTGTAAAATGTGGAGCCCTTAATTCCACACATCAGATGTAAATTTAGCTAAACTTCTTACAGTAATGCCAAAGAAACCATCATGTTTAGCAGAGAGACAGATAATTTAAAAAAAGCTTTCAAAACACAGGCAGGTACAAATGCTTTGAATGTATTTTCAGAAGAATATAAAACCTAGATACAAGACAGTTTTTTTACATTTTTAGAATCTTTTTTTTAAAACAAAGAACATTTCTCCATAAAAACAAAAACTAATTAGCAGAGTTTTAGCCTTTTTCTATTGTGCAAGATTAGCTTTTAACTACTGTAGTTTCAGCCTTACACACCCACAGTCTGTCTGGTAACCGTCTGATAGACACAGCACACAAAACTGGACAAAGCTTTCAGAGACTAGTACCGTAAGCCTTATTCTGACTGACTGACTTAACTATGTGAATAAGAGCACAGAGGTGCACGTTCATATTTTTACACTGGCCTTAAATTGTAGTATAGTATATCTGTGAGAACAACAAAAACTGTGATTGATTACTGTATATGTCAGTCTCATGTCTCATGGGTCTGAATGGGCGGTTCTTGGCCAGTTTAAGATACAAAAAGCACCCAACCTTTAGCCCCAGTCAAAGACTTTGATAACCCACAGTATTTATGTCTATAGTTGCCAAGTAAACATCCAACCAGTGCCAGGTAACTGTAAAATAACTGTACAATTATTTATCAGATTGACTGATGTAAAAACAATACTAAATACAGACCTTCATCTATTATTCATCTCAGCCTAACATTTAGTAGAAAATGTCAATTTATCATTACTGTATATCAATCCACACCAGAAAGTCCCAAAGGCAGATTTTCCATAGAAACAAGTTGTGAAAACATGATACATAAAGTTCTAATTAATAAGAGAGTAATTATGATTAGATGTGATGAATGTTTGCGTATCAAACCTTTCTCATTCTCATATTTTATTACAAACATCTAGAGGCTGTCCAGAAAAAAGTTTGTTTTACCAGTTAGCCTGTGTGGCAAGTTAGTTAGTACAAAAATAATGACCAAAACAATCACTGTGTCTACTATTGGTCAGGCGCATAGAGAGTTCAGCCCCCAACTCACTCCACAAAACTCAATATAAAAAATAACGAAGAGGATCCCAGCTGAGGCAAATCTCACTCACATGATTGATTTTATGATGTCACTGTGATTGATGACAGCTGTAAGAGGCAGAGTGAAAAGTCTTGACCGTTGAAGCTGTCTGCGTAGAACAATGTTCACTTATTGCAATTATCAGTCAGTCAGATTTCTTTGTCAACTCTTGATTATCTCACGCTCAGCTCACAAACTTATCAGATGCTGATTGTGCACCTCAGATGATAGTTTGCTGGGTTTGTCCTGTCACAAAACTTTGTTTTTATTTGACATGTCATTGATGTTAGTTTATGTGAGTTCCACAGACAATGTTGAAGTTTTTTTTTGTTATTCTTATACATGTCTGCTTCATATTATCATCTGTATTTATTACTTCTCCAAAAAACAAAAAACATGTGTATGATTACCAATAGGAAAGCATAAAGTCCTTCAGTGTAACATTGAAATGTTTTAATGTGATGTCTAATGTGAACTTCAAAACACTTTATATAACTTACATGACTTTAAGGGTCAATAAAAAGTAAGCTTAAAAGGTAAGGTTAAAAGAGGAATCTGCTTTTTCTATGCTTAACATACAGTATCTAATGATTAATTAATTGATAATAAATGTGTCACATTTACAAATACAATCAGAATATAAATAGAATAAAATCTGTATTTTTTTGTATATGTTTATATCTATGTTTTAAATGTATCCTCCTACAAGAGCCTCACTAATCCCCAGAGGATTCTGGACTCATACTTGTGACAGTGGAGCCTGATATCAGATGATTATGCAATTGAAATGAAATCATGAAATAATTAAAATGCCATTAATGTACTAACAAACTGACTAAGTTAACCTTTTGCTGGAAAGTAACTTTACGAATTTAAAATTCAGATGTTCAATTAGCACGTAAAAAACTGACATTTCATCTTGTGGGGTTTCCAATTAAAATACCTAAAAATTGTGTGAAATCTCACATCCCGCATCAGAAAGAGTTAGGAACTCCAGTCTATTTTCAAGTCTATTGAAAGTTTCAACTTAAATCCGTGATCTGTTTGACTAAACCTTCTAAACGAAAGTACGCTAAGCCTCCTTCTGCAGCTGCATGAGTAACAGTTTTTCTGTGACAGCAGGAATATATATTTGTAATCCATATGTCCCTGGTTTCATTGAGGTAAAGTATCCACCCGCAAATGGTTCTTACCTGCACGATTTCCCTTAATTGCTCACGCAAGCTTCCATTTTGACTAACATTAGCACAACATCTGCTCTGGACTGGCATCTGAAAGCTTTTTTGAGTCTGAGCTCATTTTACACTTTATTGCGTATAACACAAAGGTCCTTTGAAATCTCAGCATACATTCTTAAAAGAAAAGGAGCTATAAAGGTTCTTGGCAGGAATGCCATAGAAGAACCAGTTTTGTTTCCCCCAAAAAAGCCTATTTTCCACTACGTGAAACATTTGTGCAACGGAAAGGTTCTGTGGATGTTAAATGTTTTGGAATCATATAGTTCTATAAAGAACCTTTAAGGAGCCTTTATTTTAAAGAGTGTAGGTTTGGGAACTACTTGGAAAAAAATATAGACTGTTTTCTGTTAATTCTTTTCATGCAACTCTTTAAGAATAAAGCCCAAAATGTTTAGTTGCATGTAAAGTTAATTGCATACATCTACATAGCAAAACATTAATGTTCCATGTTTTTAACCCCAATGTAATATAGATTTTACTGAGCATGCCACAGTGGTTTATTTAAGACAATGCTAAGATTACTCATACATGCAACTGACGATTTCACACTTTCAATGGCTAATTACATTCAAATTATGATTAATTAAATACACCCACTCTCATCTTTGTGCAAGTAGGTACTTTGTAAAAGAGATTTCAATGCACTATTAACTTACTGTGCTGTAATGATTGTATTTTTAATTTTTTAAGCTGTCCTATTCACATTTTGTAATGACCTACAGTATGTCACCTGCAGTGATAATAAATACTGTATGCATGTGTTATTTCTGATTAACTATCTATTATCTATTACTATCTATTATCTGATTAACTAACTTTTAATTATCTATCTATCTTTTACATACATCTCTTAGATACTTAAATATCTTATACTTATGTATAATAAGTATCTCTTATAATTATTTATTAAATATAACCTAGGTCTTTAAAATTCTAAAGTCAGTTGTGTTGACAGATAGGCTTGCATTCTGCATTTGGCAGACACTTTTTATCCAAACTGACTTAAAATAAAGTTTTGCATTTCTGCTACAATTAAGCAGATTGCATTTAAACTTGACATTATTCCATTATATGTATTCTATGTATAATTGAAATTAGCATCTTCTTGTGGAAAACAGAGACACTAGAATAAAAATCCTATGGCCTAAAATTTAAGGCTAAGAAACAGTGGCTGTAACTTAAAGTAAGAATACGGTCAACAGAAAAGACTATGAAACCAACCAAAGGGTAAAAACAAATACACGTGCCAGACTGTGAAACTCAAGTCAAGGACACTATAACACAAGGTTGTAGTGTATGTGTACCTTCAATGTCACCATCTGTTCATCCCAATAATTTGAAAGCAATTCCCCTAAGATGTTATGTTGAACATCATCTGGTCTAATTTTAGCAATTTCAGTGATATTCTCACATACCCCTGTCATTACACAATTATCACAACCTTGCAACCTACATTTAATTAGCTGCTGCTAGTCAATTAGTGTCCTGTGGACATTGCTTATCAAAATTACCACCACTGAGAAGAAAAAACCCCAAAGACAATATATAGAATCATGTCAGTAAAAAAGGGAAATCTAAACATCTGAGATAAGAAGAAGGGGTTTGATATTCCCAAGACAGATTGCTGGCATTTATGACACTGATAAATATGAAACAAGCATTATGCGTTATGCTAAAGAGTTAGTCAGAGATTGTCTGCCAAAATCATCATGAGCCCATATCCAAGCTCCCAAAGGGGAGAAAATTAAATAAATACTTGATTTAATCATTTGCTCCACATAAAAAGATCCAGACGTGTTGCGTAACAATGTACAATAATAGAATATTTCCAGACAACTTTGTTACTTGCAGCTGATGCTGTCCAGATTTTTGTTCTGAAGCATTTATAGGACAAACGAACAGGGACAGATGGTCCAGGCCTGAGAAAAGCATATAATATCTGAAACAAGTATAATGCACAATGTTTTTATTCTGTAATGGATTAAAGGCAGTGTGTGCTGAGTAGGCGGGTCAAAAAGCACTATAGCCATTAGTTCCATATGCAAAGTCTTTCTGTGTGCTTAAAGGATTAGTTCAAAAATGAAATTTCTCTCAGTATTTATTTGCCCATGTGATGGTTTAAACATATATGCCAGTTGTTATTTTTCTTTTTTCTGTGAAACGCAAAAGGAAAATCTTTGAATAATCTACAATAATTTACCAAATTTGACACAACAATTCATAGTGGCCATGGGGTTATCAAGCTCCAAAAAAAGACAATAAACACAACAAATATACTATTGAACTACCTTTCATTTTCATACAAAGCTGTTGTATGGCTTCAAAATATAGTTGTTTGGACCTCTGGTACATTTTATGGTATTGTAGCTTTAAAAACATCTTTGCTTTCCACAGAGAAACGAAGCGTATGGAGGAACATGGGGGTGAGTAAATAATATTGCGCGAGCTATTGCCATGACATTTAACATTTAAAACATAATTTACTTTATTTAAATTTAAGCTGTATGTCTTTCCAGACCAGTTTGCACTTTCTTTCTTTGTGCTATTTTTCTCACTGTTTTGTTGCTATCTTTTAATTCATCTCAATGTTTTCATAAAGGGGACATTCCCGCAACACTTAAATCAGAACAGCCACGCAGCACAGAGACTGCATTCTGCAAAAACCAAAGCATGCAATCTAATTCATGAGTTGCATTCAACTTATTACACGCACACACAAACGGGTGAAGTATTTAGGACAGAGATTAAAAAATAATAACAACGTCAAACCCTCTATTCTGTATGACAGGTGGATGTATCTAGCACACATCTCTCATACCAGCAGCATTCTGCATTCAAGGCACTGCCATAACTTCATTTTTTCTTATTTTGAGTTCCTGCATTAGCAGTATTCCGATTCACATCCAGATTTCTATGGGAGTTCCAGCGAGGGTCGATCATCTGAGGCGTCCAGCTGTGCTCAACAACCCCCCGCTTGCTCGTTAACGGCCACGCATAAATTACTAAAATGTGTGGCGATTTTATGAAATACTCAAGTGAGGCAAAAAATCCTTTGCGTGGTCCGAAGCCCTTTTGCTCATATGTTTCACAGCTTGCCCATTCATCTGCTTCAGAAAGGTTTGCTCTCAAAAGCAGTTATGCAGATTGCAAAAGTGGATGGCCGAGTGCTGATTAAATCTGATTGTACAAAGGTTCTACCTTAATATTCGTGAGCGACGCTGCTGGGGGTGGTAATTCTGAATCAGAAAAACAGTTTTGCATCTGAATAGCCACACTTTTCGCTGTAAATAACAGCACCACGTGTGATAAATAGCAATTGTGCACCATAATACCGTTTTTATGTGCTGGTTCTCATGGGGCAACATTTCTTCAACCTAAATGAAAGGAGTACACCCCATGCCTAAAAAATACCAACTTAATTGCATGCCTAATAGGTAGATAACTATGTTAATTATATTTACGCAGCAACAGTGAAATTGATCTACTCTGTTTAATCTCTGAGTCTGTGTGATGTACATTAGCTCGAACGTGTTTGTTGTTATTAATAAAGCTGGATGCTTAAAGACAAAAAAGTTTGTAACAGAAATAAGCAAGATGATAACATGTCCTAATGTTGACCTTTGCATCAAAAGCGTCCCTTATATACCTTCAGGGCATACAGCGTTGATATTTCACTATGCAATTATAGTACATGACTAAGCCCAGCTCGTCCAGAAAAAACAAAGTGTCATTCTGTGACTTCATTAACCTTTGGATGCGCTGCACGTTTGCTTCATTACGAGCAACAATTACGACAGGTTCCATTTCTGATGATCTTCCTGAATGCCAGTTCCCTTTCAAGGAAACTCAACACTGTCTTGTTTGACATTATGGGGAATGCCTCCTCTGTGCTGACTCTAGCCTGGGAGACTGGTAAATCCCACACTGACCACCTCCCGGTGTTAGATTTTGTAACACGGCCTTGCATTTGGGCGGTGACCCAAGAGGGTTCTTTATGTCACCAGCAGAGTGCGAATAGGGTGTTATTGTGTTCTGCCCATGGTGATTTGGCAGACACTTTCCTAGGCATGGTTGGTATTGCTTTCCCCATAACATCAAACTAGACTTAGCATTGAGTTCCCTCAAAAGGGAACATCTCTCAGTTATGTATGTAACATTGATTACTTGAGAAAGGGAATGAGACGCTGCATCTTGTTGCTCTGCCTTAAAGATGCCTGTTTATGTCTCCTGCAGACAAAGAAGCTGATGACACGCTCTACAGGTGCCCTAATATACTCACAGGCACACCTGATGCGCATCAAGCACTGCTGTGGGCCAATTGGATTGGCATGATTAGACATGAGATTCAGACACACTTCTCCATAGAATCAAACCATATGCAGTGTCTCGTACCCTTTCTAAGAGAACCGAGGTTACATATGTAACCGAGAGATATTTTTGTGCCTTTTTTCTGTTTACTTCTCCAACAAAGATTATTCCGATCCTTCTTTAATCACTTGTGCAATTAATCCGTTTTGAATATATTGAGACGCTGAACCAACAAAACACAATATAGGTTTTCCACAGCACAGATGCAGTTCAGAAATCGTGGAATGGCCCTTTCAAATTTGCCTTAATACACTCTAGCAGCTTCGCATCTCCTGTGTGGCCTCAAGAGAGGTGTCATGTCGAAATCTGCTCATCATCGGTAACGTGTGAACCAACGTGGATGAACAAACCTCCAGCATCCTCCTCTGCAGAACTCCGAGAACAAACACACACACACAAATCAACTAGACTCCAACAGGGACCCTTGAGACACATGAATCACGGGCAAACGGCATGCCCAAGCCTTGCGTTTTCTCCCTGCCTATGGCAAAATTTGAGATACTGAATAAAAGTCTTATTTGTAGATGCACTGTATTATAACTTCATGTAGCCACCACATTCTACTGTCCTTGTTGGGATTACAGCAGTAATGGATGTTGGCCTTCCCTCTATCTAATCAATGATAACCAATCTGGGTACGGTACAATCACGCCTCGGTCCTTAATGGGATATGAGAGGTTGGGGGCAACTGGTGGGATTGTGGTATTACAATCTGGATGCATGGATGCAGCCATGCACTCACTGTGATGGGATGCAGCGAGAGGTTCTAAATAAGCATTGAGGAGCAGATACAGCACATTAGGCTTATAAATTGAAGGGAGGTAACGATGAACTGAGCTGAGGGCATTTGATGGACAGTGATGGCTCCCCAGGGAGACTCAGAGGTCTGCTGAGTTTTTGTGGGCTTCTATGGCGGTGATTGAGAGCTGCTTTCCTGTTAGAAGATCTCATGGTGATTTAAGAGAATGAGAGCAGGGCTGAACATAGATAGCACTTAAGTAGCTTATCGCATCTGTGAAGCTTTTTAGCTGGTGCACATTGAGAGAGTAAACACTTATCTTGCAATCCAATAAAATATTGTCATAGCATCCTCACTCAAGGGCTTCCCTACAACAGATCACCCCAGTGCCCTCCTTTCAGTGTGTTCACTGGAGCCGCTCATATGAATGTAAAAGCATACAGTATGTTTTCTGGAAAGCATTTTTCTGGAAGGTTTCTGGAAAGAATTTTAAGGGAAGCAAGGTCCCCTGATGGAGTTTGTTTCAAAATGAAATGTGCAACTGAATGAAAATACCAGTGTATAAATTAAACATTTATTTCCTATTTAGTAGATATGTGCAAACTAAAGTGTGAGTCCTAACGGGATAATTCACCCAAAAATGAAAATTATGTTAGAATTTACTCACTTGTGTTTTTTCCTTAACAAGTTTATAGTGATCTCATCTGTGAAGTGCTAACAAATGACAAATAAACAACACATGAATATTATTTAAGTACTTTATTATTAAAGTACATACGATTTATGTGCTGTATTCCAGCCTTCTGAAATAATAGGTTTGCTGTCAAATCTAAACTGATATATTGTAATGTGACATAGCCTACTTTAATATGCATAAATGTAAGTCCCTGGTCACTGTTTACTTTCACTGTATGGAAAAGAGCAGTTTTGATATTATTTAAAACATGACAGAATTTTCATTTTAGAATGAACTGTTCTTTTAAGAGCCCTGTTTAAGAATATAATTGTGACTATAATGGAAAATTAAAGAGCTCTTCATGATTCATTCACACTCATATCACATCATCATATCACTTATGCATTGTGATACAGTTTTCATGGTTGTATACATGGATTTGTTGTCTTCGTTTACAACCTATTAACTCTTATGATTTACTGAATCAACCTGTTTGAATTGTACTTCTATAAACATTTTAAAGCTCAGAAGCCATTACAAGCATGTGTGCAATATTTGTGCTGAGCTGCACATTTCAGAGTCATATAACACAGCTCTGCCGTTTGTGTCCATGGGCACCAGTCTTATTTGTATTTAGGTGCGGCTTCGCTCTCATTTACTGTGGCTCTAAGGAGCTGTGACTCAACCCAGACGGACGACAAAGCTGACTTGCTATGAAAGTGGAAAGGCACTTGAGGGCGTATGTGTAGTAATGGTATTTATACTGATCGTCCCTGCACTATACATTTCTGCCTTCTTAAGTGTCCACTTATTCGGCCCCATATAATTCTAGTTTCTGTGCTGTTTGTAATGTGGACAATAATTCTGATAGATGTGTTATGCTTGGCAATGATGACTAACTGTGTAACTCATAATGCTGGTTTCCTCAAATAAGCTTGTCCATTCAGACTGTAACAAACATGTTTCATGGGGATGCACTACTAGGTTTCATGTAAATAGTTTTAACGAAGCAAGCCTTATCATATTTCAATGTCCTCTTGAGTGCATCTGTATTATTGTTCAGGGTTGAAGTTATTTTTTATTTTTTAAGTTGTATTGTTGAAAGACAAATTGCATGTACAAAAGACATTTTGCTGTCTGGTTTAGCCTTGGCATCCAGTTGAAATGTCCAGTAGGTCATCTACAACATCCACTTGCCCGGACTGTCTTAAGCACATGCAGGCATAAATGATATTTGTGCATTTTCACAGAAATGTATTGTAGTTACATTCGAATATTTGCTCATTTTTCCATTTTGACTAACAAGAAAGCGAAAAAGCTCTGAATCTATTCAAGATAAAATAGGGAAATACATATATCTCATGTACAGCTAGCTATTGTAAATTCAAATCTCGCCTTAATATAAGCCACCTATTTTGAATTCCTACCATTTTAAGGATAACCAATGAAAAAGGTTTGTTGTGTTCCAAAATGATACTTTCCTTTGGGCCACTGCAGTCATACAGGTATTACCATTTTGCTTGAGAGTATAAATCATCCAACACTTGTACATTTTTTTCAATGCTGCTGATAAATATTTCATGAATGAAATTGCACTTTCACTGATATCCAATTGTGCCAAACGTCCCACCCCACCCCATTGATCACATTCCCTTACACATCCCATGCAGTGTATAGAAAAGCCCTCTTCAGATCAAAGCTAAACGTATGTCTTTAAACTCAAGGCAAGTTTGCCATTGCAAAGGAATACTGCATCTATGCCGTCAGACTCCAAAACTTAATTCCATTTGTACATTGGCACCCTGCGGTCAGATCTGCTGACTGTTTCCTGTGATGTTTATTATTGTGCATGATATCTACGGTGTCATCAGCAATTCAGCTGAGTTCTGCTGAATGTACAGAGTTAATACAGATGGGTTGTTAAAAAAACTGCCTGATGGAGGTCAAGGATTTTAAAGCACTTACATGAGATTTTAGTTCCCGTGATCGTGTCTGAATGTTTCAACAATGTTCAACAAACTAAGAACATCTATGAATCTAAAGATGATTTCAGGGCCTATACTGGTGCTAAAGAAAGAACCACAGCCAATAAGCAGTATCCTGATATAGATCTGTCACTTTTGGCAAGATGTTTGGTAAGAACGAAGCGTAGAGGGAAAGATGACAATCCACAGTAGGAAACCGGGAGAGATTCCAGATTGTTGTTTATAATACTGTATTTCCAAATGACAAAGAAGTAGTCAGATACCCATGTGGTCCTATAAAGATGAAGGTTGCAAACAATTGTTTTCACAGCATTTTTTTAATTTTTCATAACTAAAGCCTGGAGAGTTCGAAATGTAAAATGTATTATAGCATGAATATTGTAATATTTTGTAAAGTGTGACCATTTGAAATCGCATATTATGACAAATCAGTTTGGCTCAACAATCTGGTATTGTTTGTATCCAAGCTTGAGCATCAACAGATGAAAAACATCATTCCACAGTACTTCCACGGTCTCAAAAACAAGTTAAGTTTTAACCTTGCATATGATTCAATTAGACACATCGTTGAAATTTTAGAGTTCTGAAGTCTGTAGTTTGTTAATTTTGTTTGTTCAACACTTCAGAAATTTAGAAGTCCAGTTTAAAAGTTGTGACAGCACTTGCCAAGTGGGGTCTTACAGACCATGTCAGATAATTAGGTGCTGTATAACAGAAGCTGTTAGAGTCTTTTCCACTCACATTATAACAGAACTTACTTGACCTCTAACTGCCCTACTTAAGACTGTGTCTGGTTAACTGAGTCATCTAATTTCAGATGTGTGCTGTATTGGCTGGTCTTGGGTCTAAGTTAGAATTTAGCTCATAAGGATTTGTATTTGTCTTTTGAACAGCTGATTTTACACTCTTGTACCACTGCAATTTAGGCTGTAATCCCAGAAAACACAGACATTCGGTTTGCTTAAACCAAAACAACCTTGGAGTAAGACACAATCAAGGTGTGAATGAGTGGAATAGAGTGGCAACAAT
>JAZGTJ010002918.1:0-38858 GCA_036877575.1 Botia almorhae | reverse complement strand
TTGTATTACTGGGAAATAATTGTATTTCAATAACAACACAAATAATAAAGCATTTACATAACATATAGGTTGCCAGATTGAAATCAAATGTAGTTATGTTGACAATTACAAAAAGATTAATCTTGAAAGCCAGAAAGAGAGACAAACTAAAAGAAAAAACTTTGTTGCAGACTTTGTTGCTACTCTATGTCACATTTTTTTCATTTATTGCAAAAATCCTGTGTCATCAAAGAAATGTTGAAAACAGTATTTTAGTAATGTTTAAGTGATATGCCTATTTTCCCCATCAGTTAAACTTTGTCCCCTGAATTTTTGAATGGAAGATTTTACAAGCCAGCATCCCTCCTGTGACTGGGTCACTGAGGAGGCGTCAAGAGTTCTACTCTCAACAGCTACACACATAAATCACATCACTTTAAAGCAGAGCCTTCACTCTCTCTACGGGAGGGCCGGAACAGGCCGGACCATCCCAAAGGCCTCTGAAACTTGGGATCCCGTAAAAGATCCTTAGCTAAGAATTATGTGCCAAGTGAAAAGGGTCTGTTTTCACCCAGTGCATTTACTTAATGGCTTGAACAATCTGCTTTTTTGGGGGGAGGGGTGTTTGGGGGATGGATAAAGATCGACACCGAAGATTGGTGGGCCGATGTGACTGCGGTGGAGGTTCAGTGTCCACTACCATGAGGAAACAAAGGGGGGCCATAGCGAGAAAGCTGTCCCTGGAGGTCCCTGTCCACATAAAAGCGTGATTATTCCCCCTTTTGGCAAGGGCAGCAGATGGCAGGGCTGGCCACACACTGAACTCAGTATTCTTTAGCCTTATTAGTTGAGGTCCTGGTCACAGCATCAGGCTTGTTTGTTTTTTGGGAACACTGTGGGAAAGTAATTTAAGTTTAAAGCGTCCCACTTTTCTTTAGAAACGAGAGAGGAAGAGATGATGGGATCCTGCTTTAATGAATGGAGTCATGGCAGTCTCCTCATGCCCTGCGCTACTATGGCAAAGAGCTTTTCTGTTAAGAGCCGCACCAGCTAACCAGCACTGTTCTCTGTCAAAGTGACATCCATTCAGTTTTTCTCCACTAGGAAAAGCAATAGACACCCTGCACTGTTTCTCTATCTGTGCTCCTTTCACTGATATTTTATTACAGAGGCCTTTCCTTCCAATGGAGCCCATCAAATCATCATTTATTTAAGTGGCTCCCATACACACCTGTTGCATAACTCATTCTGATGAGCTAATGGAGGCAATTATAGGCTTTTTGCAAGCTATTTAGCTCTTACTGCTGAGCAAACAGGTGACTTTAGTAACTTTGGTCCTCTTATGCAAAGTAAGACAACCCAGCAGCTGCAGAAGTTATATATGTGATATCCAATATGGAACAGACAATCTAGATTTTCATTTTTGGGTGAGCTATCCCTTTAACAAAACATCATAATATTATACCCAGCAATTTACATTATATTATCATATAAAAGGCTGGATGTGTTCGGAGTTTGATTGCTTATTTAAATGGCTGCATATTCATATAACAAGAAAAAGACACGTGCTCAGAATAGAAATAGCTCTTTAGAAAACACAGGGTTGAACCAGTCTGATGCAGTCACTATTATGAATCACATCTGATCTGAGGCTATGGTGGAGGCCTCTACTGGTGAACAATAGTAATGCAACTTGTTTACCTACATTACTGTCCAAATCAGCAGTCTGCCAAAACTATCGTGCTGAATGAAGCGCCAATGCTTTATTAAATGTGGTGAGCTAAATACTAAGTGAAATCAACATTCTTTGCACACGTTCCAGTCACGTTGTTTTCATTAAAGATTTGGAACTGTTCTGTTAGTTAATACTAGGTCACTGATCTGAGTACCAGAAAAGCGTGTTCGGCAAAAACGGACATTATAATGTTCAAATCATAATGCGTAGCAGGACATATGCCAAGTGTACATGCAAAAGAGACAACATGCCTTTACATAATCTATTCTTGGTTGCTCCCCCATTGATCTGTTTGAATAACATGTAGTTAAAGAGTGACAGTTAAGACAAAATTAGACAAAAATCAATTTTGTGCTTTCCTGGAAAAGTTATTACCCTAACATATAAATAGCATGTTTTCACCACTGAAACGTTGATCAGTTTCACTTTGGGGGGTCAGGAGAGGAAATCCCTTCTCATATAAATGGTTGGAGCAACATAGAATCCCAGCCAACAAACTCTGTGTAAAGTAAATTTGTCTAAAAGCATTAAAAGTGTGTGGTCAACCTCAATCACATTACTGTTTTTAGGGTCTGAGCGCTTGTGATGATTCCTACTGAGGGTGTCTGAAAAGAAACTTACACAACAGAATAGGATCATTTGTGTAACATGCTTACTATTGGTTGGAGGGAGGTAAATGTTGCTAGTTACTCTTTGTTTATGGTCATTTGTATTCCTAATAGCCTCCTAATTAAACAGTTTATACGAAATTCCCACACTTTTTCATCCCTGTTTTGTAGTACCCGACATCACCACCCATCATAGTGTTTCCCAGCAACAGACGGCTGTGAACTGTCACTTTTTGGAACAGGTCTCTACCTACAAATTACATAACTTGGCAAACACTACTGCATCAAATGCAACATGGCAGTTGCATATTAAACTTAAGCAAATATTGAAGTTGGTTCAAGTTTGCCTTAAGGAACAAGAAAACAATATAGATCATTTCCAAAATATTTCAAAATAATATACTGTTCACTGATGATAGTTCAGCGAAGGTGCACCTTGATTGAATGTCTATAAAGGGTGGAAATAGATTTGAATTTTCAAGCACCGAAAAGTTAAAGCCAATATTACATAGGTAAGACGCAAAGCTGATAAAGCCGGACCTGCTTATCATACAACAACAGGAAACTGATAAGGAGTCACATTATTTTCCAAAGCCATCAGGTGCTGTGTTTCTCTGTGACTGAAGCTGTTCTCATGCAACAGCTCTCCTCTGGTCTTTCCCAGTATGTTCTTTGTTACAGCGCTGGGCTGAATTGAACAGAATTCACAGTTACATAACAGCTGCCTGCTTGCATAGGTCTTCCGCAGCTCGTCTATACCTAATCTCTTCTGCTTGATTACTCTCTCTCTCTCTCTCTCTCTCTCTTTCTTTCTTTATAAGCCCCTCCCTGACTCACTCAAACTGGGGGGAAAGAAGAGGTTGCCTACTTACACATAAACAAACCGCACACACACACCAGCAGCCGCCACGGTCTGGTTCTGAGCAGTTTGAGAAGGCTGAGGACCCTGTTTGTCCCCCATCTGCGCAAGAGGATTCGAGATACAAGAATCATGCCATATTGTCACGCAAACACCCGGAAACGCACATCAGCCTCCAACCATCTCATTAGCAGTGCTGGTTTTGAACTAGTCTCCAATGACATGTTGATGAGATAGTTTGTATGTTGTGAATGCTTACAGTAATTTAGATATTATTGGATGAAAGCACTATTCAAAAGTCTCAGTTAAAATGTCATATTAGGAAATTCAATCAAACAAATGCAAAAGTGGCACATTGTCCAAACATATTTAGACCCATTCTATTGCTCATTAGCATTCTGCACCTGTAATTATTAGCCTGCTGTGTCCCAAATCAGTGACACTATACTAACATGTGCAAGTTATTAAACAAGAGCAGGGCTGTCGTTTGGGCAGTGCAAGTGCCGAAAGGACCACACTTCTAGCATATGAACACATTCTCAACAGAGCTCATGCTGGGTATGATGGTCTTTTATTAATAACGGCTAAGGGAATATAAGGACAGACCACATAACCCTAAAACAGGATGTCAATTACATGTTTCAGAGATTCCGCCAAGTCACAGGAACTCAAAATGTCCCAGTATATTTAACTGACCCTGGGTGACTCTGTAACTTAGCCTGGCTTCAGAGGGGACAGCTGAAACAAGAAACAATCTCCTCTTTGAAGTGTCGCAGAAAAGCATAATAATCAAATCCATTCAGCTGTAGTGTACTCAAAAACCAGAGCACAGCCAAATGACCTCTTATACTTGCACTTCAAGAGAAGTTCTGTTTGTTCTTTTGTTGAGCTCATTCGACAATAGAAAGAGAGAGCAGTTTATTATATCATAATAGATAAAACAATGGGTCAGGGAAAACAGATGTAAGACTAAGCTTTATATTAATCTAAATGATCTTTGTAGTATTTAATGTACTGCCCTGGTACGTCTGGTACAAAGATGGCAAAGACATGTGGATCTAAATGCATTAAAACAGAATTAAGGGAACGTTTTATCTATGTGTGTGTAGATCTACTACAATTATCATAAACAAACATGGTTAAGTATAGAGGTCCAGCACAGACCAAGACAAGTATGTACAGATTAATAGATTTAATTAGATTATTAATAGATAGGTTAGATTTATTTTTCATATTGATGGTTCTCAAATTTGGAATTTATTAATCGTTAGTCCTAATCTTACAGAACTCCCAATGGTCAAATAAAGATGACAAGATTTGTGAACCAAACAAGATGTCAGTTTCTCAATTTATCACTAAATTTCAAGTCACTTTCAATTAAGACAAAAAGTACTTTATCTGCAGTCATTTATATTGATGATTCGGGTCTCTTTGCTTCTCTTTCAAACATTTTGTATTTGTTTTTTAATTATTTTGTTATTTAGAATTGTCAGTGAAAGACAATAAGTTTAATTTACATAAAATCCCATAAGAAATAATGTGGTTTAATACAGCAATTTTAAATAAGTAATTACATTGTGACTGTAATATATACCATGGACTGCTGTGCTTTTGTGTCATTCTAAATATTCATAAGTATAATAGCTATAATTATTATATAAACTACATATAATAAATTATAGTATATTTTTGTCTTTTTCTTATAATAAATTACATGTGAAAGACAAAAGAGTACACTACTAAGAAGATAAACTGGCCTTAACTAAAAGAAACCAGTCGTTAAACGTTATGTAACGCTAGGTGAAGGCACAATAAATGTGTGTCTACTACCATCTGGTGACAAAAAGGTGTCACTACCATAAAAAAACTATGTGCTTGAAAGGTTGAATCAAAAGCAGCAGAGCTGAGAGATGCACAGGAATACTACAGTGTCTTACTTCAGTATACAGCAGCTTATTATTATATTAAGCTGAATACAATAAATATAAATACAAAATGACTATTTTTGGCTATTATGGCTATAAGTTACGTTGTAGACCTGCAGTTTCATAAAAGCCAGGTGGGGGTGCTGTTAAACAATTCATTTCGCTAGAGAATACAGCCAAACGATCTTTTCTTCATTTAAAGTAATTTTCATTTGAATTCAGTTGTTTTAAATATAGTCTGTTTTTTGTGTTTTTGGAGTTATGTATTGGGAATATACGGAACACAGGATGTTAAATTTTCAGCATGCTGTGAATCTTTGATAAAACCTACTGTTTGTGACTCTTGCTTAATTCCTTTTCCTAGATGCCACACAATTTAGAGTTCTTGTTTTTTGTTTTGTTACTAGAAATGATTTTGAAAGTGTATCCCAACAAAAAAGAAGTATACCGAAAGCTCATTTTATTAGGTATACTTAAGCAAAGTTCAAGTATAGTTTGAAAAATTGGCTCACTTTTTAGTTTATACAAGTGTACTTCTAAATATAAGTGTACTTCTGAATACAAGTGTACATAAAGTATATTTCTGAGAAGTACACTTAAAGCTCAAGTAACAGTACACTTGAATAAACTTCTTTTTGTAAGGGAATGTATAACACATCTTCAGCTTTCCTTTATCCTATAGACTTTTCCTGACAGCCATCTATGATAACATGCTATTTAAATCACTATAGCATGTATATGTCAGTCTTATGGCCCCTTGGGAAAAGAGAGACAGAGCAGACACAACTGCTATATTGTATTTACACAATGTTATGATGATTACATTTCAAAGCCCTGGGCCAACTGGGACCAGTGTTAGCTATCAGATGTATTATCCCACCCTTTAAAAGCAATGGAAAAGAAACAGGCTTCTAAATTACCACTCCTTTCCAAATGTGATAATTCCTTCCCGACTTTGTGTTGCTACTGATCTACATCAAACCGCACAGTTTCTAATTATTTAAACTGTCAATATTTACAAATTTGCTTTTAATGTATTCCTTGTTTACTCTGTTTGCTTTTTTAGTAATTTCACATTTTTTAAAATGTAAATAATACAGATAAAACAGGGCACAGTTCACGCAATTAAATTTTGGGAGAATGTACAATGGATAATGTTTACAAAAAGACAATTTAATTATGTAACTGTGTTGTTTGAGTGCCAACAATATTTTTAACAAGCCACCATCCATACATAATTTTACTCGAAATCTGCCATAATAATAATTATAATAATTAAATGTTTTTTTATCAAACCTTATCAACCTGAATCTCATTGCATCTTTCTCTATTTAAATATCATTTAAATACTTTTGTACAAACACCCATGACAGAAAAAATAAACAGTACAACATCTGTATAAGTACAATAATACCACATGACCAAATGTTCTTATTGGACATTTGTGTAGCCCTCACTTGTTTGATCCTGAGATCACAGTCATTAAGGCAGCATTCAATTCATCTCACTCTAGTACAGCAGATGTGTAGATGTCCAACGGCAGTGAACAAACAGAGATGAATGTCCGTAGAGTCTAACAGTATGTAAAATAACATGTTTCCAGAGTCTTCTGTCCAGCATCATACTTCATACATGAAAACTCATAATACTATGAAGAACTGTTTTGGTGTTAATGTTTCGCCTTAATGTGTAACAAACAATATTTGTTTTCCATGGCAACAGTGCACTGTTTGTAAGCATGCAGTTCATGTTGCCCTGTGTTCAATATTAATCAAATACTGACTCATTTGGCCATTTGACAATCAATATACTGCACTACATTACACAGATAAAGGTACATATTAAGAACATACATACTACAGTGACAGAATGACACAAACTCAGAACTGAGACAGAAAACACAAAATACAGAATTATACCAGAAATATACATGATTAAAAATCAGAAATGTCAAGCCCTTTTCTGCTAGCTGTTAATTGATGGGAAGATAACAGAAATAAAATGGCTAAAAGGTTGTAAAATATATTACAAGTATGTAAAATGTTAGAAATAATATTTTAATATTTAGATTTTAATATTTATTTAACTTATTTAGAATAGTGTGTTTATATAATTTTTTGCAATGGTGTAAGGTAATTGAATAGTGTCCTTTTTATGGGTGTGCTAGCGATTCTGTCAGTGCAAAAGCTGCTGCTGTTAAACGACCTCTCTGATACAATTAAGATCAGGAAAAAAAATTGTCAGGAAAATTTGTCTTGGACCATCAGTACAAGTCAGAGATGGTGGACATGTTTAAGAACAATACTGGCTCTTCCAGTAAAAGGAAAGCCAGAAAAACCAGGATGAAAGATACTGGGGGAAACTTTGGTAATAATAAAAAAGAGTGATATTGGTTTATTTAACACTAGAAATAACTTATAACTTGTAAGTTGCTTTGGATAAAAGCATCTACTAAATGCCTAAGTGTAAAACAGTGTCAAATAAAAACTGAAGGCTTGTGGCTAGATAAACGGACTGTTAGTTCATGTCAACTCTCAACAAAAACAAAATGCAAGTATACTTAAAATCACAGCTTAGAAATTCAGATGCGCTCATATTCTCATGTGCACATCTGTTGACGTGTGTTTTCACCATACAGTGCAAGGCAAATTATAATGTGTTATTCTGGTGTTGAAATTGAGCTGTTTATACTGCACTTCATTGAACACTAACAGAAATATGGCACTGCTTTGCAACCTCATTCTCAATAGCTATGTGAAAAAAGAAATTGGCAGAGCTTTTACACAGTGTCACGGCTTATTTGAGCATTCAAAATAACATACAAAGCACTTGGCCATGGAAAGACATCGAAAAACAGACGACTTACAACCGAATATATTTTAGCATTGAAATTATGATAGTTGAGAGGAAATACACAATATCTCCGCGACAGCCGGGCCGTTCAGGTTGAACACAGTTTTAAAAAATACTATATATATACCCAATATAGAATGTTTTTGGACTGTGCACTGACATACAATTATGCTCAAGGTATGTGTCTCTGTGCTGAGCTACTGCTTCTGTTCATCTCCAAAGATGAGCTGTGGCTCATCTCCAAAGCCGATTTTACACAACAGCTGATTCTATGTCTTTAGAGCGCAGTAACTGTGAATGCTCTGAGTAACAGTGGCACAGTATGAATATGTGGAGCATGCCACCGTGATTCACCTTTCAAATCTGTCTCTCTTTGGGTGCGGAGCACAAGACAACGCTTCTCATGTAGCACGTGAGCGCGTCCGTTTTTTAAGATACATATGCCATGGCCCTCACAAAAGCCGGACCACCCATTGAATTAATGTCCATGTTACTGCACCTCATGAAAGTTGATGAACCAAATGAATTCTTCCCATCTAAAAACATATTTACATAATGCAATACCAACCCTTCTCCAAAAAGCAATTTACACCGGTAACATTAAGTGGCGGCACATTCTGAGGGTAAGATGAGCCGGACCGCCCCTCCACCCCCAGTAGAAGCAGAAAAGGCTGCCAAAGTTGAGTTGGGTCCATTGGCCTCCATAGTGAAGAGCTTGCAGGATCTTGGAGGAACGTACTCCGGCGCAGGAACGGTTGCATTGGCTGCTGTGGCCGGGGCTTCTCTGTCTGGGCTGGATGCATGAGAGGAGCAGGGGGAGTTGGTGGGGCTGAGCTGCACAGCCGTGGTGTCCTGCATGGTGTGCTCGCTGGTCTCTATCTCAAATGCTGCACCTCCACCCAACGGCCCTCCTCCTCGGCCCATGAAGCCCAAACCACTACCTCCTTTGGCCCTACGAGAACTTTGAGGAGGAGGCAACCGACTGCAGATGCAACAAGCCCCAAAGAAGGAGAAAGCCACCAGCAGGAGTATGGGTCCAATGATAATTGGAGGATTGTTGGAGGGCACAAGTGTGCTAAAGGCGAAGGCGCCCACTAAGGTGATGTTGATGCCTGCCAACATAATGCACAATCCACATGCACAGCAGAGGGCCGGAGAGGGCAGACCCTGAGGACGGGATTTTCTCTTCTTGCGGCTCTGAGTGTCTTTAATCGGCACTGATGTGCCGGAACTCTGTTCACTGCAAACCATACCGACAAGGGTCACGGGCACAGTGTTGCACCCACAACTCCTCTCACACCTGCTGTGTCCCTATCAGCAAATTGAGAACCACAGGCATGGCATCTTCATAAGTGCTTGCTTCAAACTCAGCAGGAAAGGATATCTGTACAGAAAGAAAAAAACAAAAAAATTATTTAGCACCATGGCTCATTACCTGATAAAAGAATGTCTTCCCCATATACAGTTTTCAGGCATTTGCCTGTACATGTTAACAACACTGGATCCTTTAGTTTCACCCTGTAATGACCAAGGTCACATTTTACAGAGAAATAACGGCATGGAAACTTATGCCGCTAATCCTTTAACAAAATTTGTTTTGGTTTCAAATGCATCTGTCTGTAAAAATACTATAAATGTGTACGCACAATAAGAGCCTCTTAAAGGCTGTTTTACCCCTACCGTATGTTTTACACGATACGCTTACATTTAGGTACAACGATAATTGAAATACAAAAACATATATGCTTTTGTAAGCTGTAGTTAACGTCAGTCTGCCTAACATAAAAGGTGGAAGACATGCAATGATTTACAAAGATCAACGTGTATTTTTAAGCAAGCACAAGTCTTACCGCTTAGTCGATGTCTAGAGGAATTATTACACAGACTTGATGAAGGTCTCCCGTTACGTACGAAACGCGTCGCCTCCGTTAAACCCAACACACCGTCTTAATAATCGCTATGCAATGAGGTACGGCGTCTTTAACGCGGGCTCCGCTGTCATCTTTCACCGCTGCCCGAGTCATCACTGGATCAACGCTGCTGTCACTCAGTACACATTGTCAGTCGTGCACTACACGTTGTGTTTGAGTCACGGCGTCTGAGAAACAGGATTTGTCGGTAAAATTGACTTAGGACCAATACAAACGCAGAAAATAAAGATAATTAAACGCATTAGACGGAGTAGTGTTAGGTAAGTGGGCGTGGCGCACCGCTGTCTTTCGCATTTACTGTAACAGGTTGCGCGGAAGCCTTGTGGATGCTATAGAAGTGTTGAAGCTCCAGTTAAATGCAGTGTGAATGAACTGGGTGGGAATGGCTGTCTGTTAATGTGGGCATGTGTTTAGTGAGTGTGCTGGGAGGAGGTACTCACCATAATTACTGTGTGCAGTGTGAACAGCTCCCAGTGCTGAACCTCAATTTCTGATAGTAGACTTTCCCTTAATATGGATATCGCTAAAGCCAATAAATAGTTAACATCTTTAGGTACTGTTACTATGGTAACCACAGCCAAACTACAGTACTAGAGTGAAATAACTTGGCGTCAGCAACCATTGACATTTGAACATAAAAGATATTAAACAAAAAGACTCAAAACGTTGAAAGACATCCCACATCTTGGTGGAAACCATAATAAATGTTTACAAGGGAAACATTTTTGTGTTAAGCATTCCTCTTTCAAAAAAATGAACCATCATTTCCACCAAAATACCATAGTTACTAGGAATTGTTACTGCTATATAATCATAATAATCTCTTTCACAGGATCTCTGAAGTCTTAAAAATGTTTTACTCATTTTGCTTTCTGTAATATTAATTTACCAGTTTTTTAATAAAAAAATATATCTTACATTTATATTAATTCACTTGGCAGACACTTTGTCAACTAACAGATAAAAAAATGTTACTAACAGGGTCTGCAGTTTCATATATCAGAAACTGTTACATTGTTATATGGTACATTTCTGGAGGTTATTTAAACAAATGAGTAAAATAAAAATCCTGTTAATGTACTTTAGATCCTTAAGTTAGATCATTTACTTCAGATCATGATATTGCAGTTTACTAGTAATGTATAACCACTGTTAACATTATACATTCAAATTCATCATTTGTAACTGTACACGATTTGGTGAATGACTTTTCTTCACTGTCAGAATAAGCTCTAAGTTTTCTCAGTTCATCGTTACCATTCTTTATTAGTCGACTACAACTTTTCTCTGGTGCTGTTGTGCGAGACAGCACAATAGTGTATGATTCAGTCGTTAGTGCACGTCAGAGATCTTAGTAACGGAAGACAGCGGCTCTCTATGTCACTGTGCAGGGACAGAGACTGCAAATTCAGCCTTATTGTGTCACCAATGGTCTGCGTGGGATGTACAATGATTGTCTACTGTGCACACTGTGTGTTCATATGTGACAATCTGAGTCATTTCTGGATGAAGCTGCAAGAAATCAAGACGAGCTACTGTAGCCAAGAGTATGTCAACGTGCAGGTTAATCAGGACAAAAATAACATTTATTTTTATTGTTGTATTATTGTGTTGTCATGACATTATAAAAGTTCCAATTACGAGTTTTTAAATATATTTACAGTTGTACTTTTTATATCTTATTTACTAGGTCTCACATACAAAGGCATTTTAGGAATAACATTGAGCTATTCAGAAATCTAATTTAAATTCAAAGGCAGCAACAATACAAACTATGTTAAGAACACTAAAATAGATTTGTACTGTTACACTGTAGAAGTGGTGGCATGCAGTTGTTAACACAAAGACATTGATTTACCCCTAAACGTGAATTTTGTTGTTTGTTGTTGTTTGACTTGTAAATAACCAGTTAATTTAAATGACGCTACATTAAGTACATTATTCAGGTTACCTGCCAAAGCATTTTTCCTCGGTAGCTTCTTTGCTTTTATCTGGCATTGTTTTAATATTACAACAGACATCTTGTCTGATCAGTCAGTGAAATCAGATCATATGCTGTAATAAGCTGTAAGCGGAGATCGAAGCCTGTCTTGCTTATTGTGAAATGAATACTGTTTGCTCTTTAATGACACTGTGTTGGATCCAGCCATTATGAAGGGTCTTGGTCAGAAGATGGAGACTTGAACTTTCGTCTGCCCAAGATATCCGGAACATCCGTAGAAGGCCTAAGAGAATAGGAAGTATAATGTAAAAAGTGTAAGTATGTGGGCGTATGTGAGTATATACTTATTTGTTTCACAGTCTAGGTTGAATAGGCAGGCGCCACGTCTGGTCCTCTTGCAACATACGTGGTATTATGAGTGAAAGCAGCGGTGTAGGTCACCATGACAACCACATCCGCAGCAACTTCTTTGTTGGTTTGAGACCAATAAGCTCATAATGGGAATCGGTCAACACCTTCCTTTTTAAATTTTTAATGGAGGCGTATTCACCACGGTAAGCAGAAAAAAGACATAATTGTATGAAGACGTGCATTAAACGGCAAAGCAAACTCTGTTATTCAAACAGTGAAGTCACAAAAACAATTAAATAATCCAGAAGATCTTGCTACTCTGTAGTGGTTCTTATGTGACCATATATATGATGTATTATTTTGAGGGACAGTCAAAATAATGCACTGGAAGTGACTGGCTCCCGGTATAGAATGAAATGTAACCTCAGTATGGGAGCATAAAACCTTTCTTGAAGCAAGTGGAAATCCCAGTCTCTCCATAGCACCAGTAAGCCACAATGACGTGGGCTGTCTGGCACTGCTGCCTGCAAGAGGAATCAAATGACTCTCGGGCACTAGAGAGACTGCCATATTGAGAGAGGGAATTCATTGTGTCGCAAATGTAATGACGGGAGTGTGTGCGTATTTCTGGTGCGTGCGAGTTCAATTTGTGTCTCATATACCTCACTGATTATTCAAAATTATGAATATGAGAATGATAAAATGGTTTACACCGTTCAAAAGCTGTTATGGATGAATTTAATTACTAAAGTGTTTCAACGTATGTTGCCTTTTCAATCTCTTATGTTGCTCTTAAACATGAGTACTGTATTGTAATGGATGTTTTTGTGAAAGAATGTCCCACCCATCATCCTGTGGAGCCTCAGCTGCTGTAGGGACTGTCTCCACAAATGTTCCCATCCGGCTCTTCGAACGCTCAACATTTAACTGGCATTGAGTCCCTGGGAGAGAATAAGCGAGGGAGTCAGAGCAATACTGCTGTTTATTCAGTCAACGCATTCTCCATGTGTCCTGTTTACATGATTCACTGCATGACTGTTCTATGCTCTGAGGCCATAATACAGGCCATGAAATTTTTATGCATAATCGCACTTATAGCCTTTCTCAGCCAAGTCACATGTTAATATTCTGGAAGAGATCTCATAAAGTCTGATAGTCTGCTAAAATAAAAATACAGCAGGGCTCTTAAATCTAGGACCTAAAAGTCTATTTTAAATTCAAAAATGAACAGAAAGGTTTTTTAATAGTGTTTAAGAAGAAACGGCTTGCACAAACCTGTGACATGAAACTTTCCAGTATGCTAATGTATGCTAATAAAACAATTTGCAATAAAAAAATGAAACATTTTGTAAGCAATTTCTCGTGGACCATTGCATGTTCTTTCTCTGCAAATAAACCAACGAAAACTGTATAGAAGATGAAAATAGTGCACATCAAGTATGGGAGTTCAGACGAGTTCAGAAGAGTTCAAAGTATGTACTGTAGCAGGAAACAGTGAGTGAGTCATAAACTACTTGTGTACTTGTAACTACTTGAGACACTGGGCTCCTCAGGTGACAATGCCAGATCAGCAGAGACTGACATCTCTCAATGTAATTTCCAATGTAAACTTTGTAAACTTTCTTATTAAATGAACATAAGTGCCTAGGGTAGTTTTCAACCAAAGCCATATTTCAGAGCTCTTTGCTCATTTACCAATCCCTTTCACCTGGAGATCACCAACAGTATCTGCTAATTATTTGTAATGGCCCACAATATACTTTTACACCAAATAGGCAAAAATGTGCCTGTATCTAAAAATTAAATTCTGTTATCATGTGGACAATATTTTGTACAGGTTGCTGTAGTTCCAACAAAACAACTTTGTAATAATGTTTTCAGGTATTTTTTTACCTACATGATCTCCAGAAACTGTTGCGAGTTTTTTGTTTTGTGAGTATAAGTGGTTATAACAATTATTTTGTGAAACACACCCCTGATTGGTCCAATAAACTGGTTATCCATTTTACAAATTGCACTAAACTATTTGTTTATAAATTCAACTGATTTAGTTTAATTCAATTAGCTACTCATAAGTGGTTTTTGAGTTTACAGCTCACTGGAGGAGAAGATTACCAGTAAATAATAATTAATTTTTAGTCTTTTAAGTCATACTGAATACTGATATTTTATGGCTTTATAATTTTTATTTTATATATTTTATTTCATGTATGAGGTTGCTGTGCTGTTTTGCTCAAATTGGGGTACAACAAAGTTAGAACAACTAACAAACAGAAAACAATTAAAAATGCATATTTTTTAGATATAATTTTATTTAATACCCAACCATTCTGCCCCTTCCTGATGGAATGAATTTGTATTAGCTTGAAATACATCTTATGATTATATCACAGTGTCATCTGGCAGATCTGGCAGGTGTAAATGAGTGTAAAACACAGTGTAAATGAGAAGTGTAAATCTCTACACTGACCCTGGGAAACTGTTGTCAAATCTAAAATTTTATAGGAAATTAGCCTAACAGTCGAACTATAGCTAGAGGCAGAGGTGCGTCTGAATGGGTTTGCGTGTGCATATCCACTTGGAACAACCACTCACCTTCTCGCGTGACTGTAGCCGCAGACTGCTCAGGGGCTGGATTTGAATTTGTAGTCATTGGGTGCACTCTGAAGTTACCTGAGAAAATTGAGATGCTGTGATCTTAGCCCGAGTGGTGTCACATGGTCTTAAGAACAAACAAATCTCATGTTACACTATGCGTTCAAGATTAAGTGGCAGCTGATTAAGTAAGCTTTTATACAGCATATAGCTTTTATATACTTGCTTGGTTATGGTTGGCTGACAGGTGTTAACTTTCAAAGACTGCACTGTGAAGTAGTTCAGATCAATTGACCACTCTCACCAAATAGTGTTATTTTAAATACCATATCATGGTACAAAAACTGACAGAGGTTTCATTGAAAGACTAAAATCAACTGAACACCCACAAAAAACACAGAACATCATCACAGTTTGGAACACTTGACACTTAATAGGCTTTTAAAAATGTTATGTACATAACATTTTTAAACGTTAATTTAACCACAACAAAACACTGAGAAAGACACTGGCGTCTCACCTATATTGGGTAGTATGTGATGAAAATTGAACCATGCTCTTATAAATGGGTAGACTGAAATAAGGAGACCTGCAGAGCACAACCCAGAGAACAAGGGTTAAGAAAAAACAGTCAAGTCAGATGTGCACACAATTTGCTCGCTCTGTGTTGTCATTAGGGAAATGTTCAGCTCCAGTGTCATAAACTGCACTTTCTCTCCCCTCAATGGCTCCCTGAGCTAGAGCTGCGAGCAAGAGCTGAAGACGTGCCCCATGCATATTGCATTACATTTCAAACTGATGAACAGCAATTTAAGCTTCATAATGAGAACGCTGAACAGAGCAGACCCCTCGCGAGCATAGAATCGCAAAAAAGGCTCGTTCCTCTCAAGCACCGATTCACACTGAGAATGAACTCTTACTGGTTCTTGTTTATGCTAAATTAGGTTCTTGTGTCTTCCCAAAGACACAGTGAAAACATAAAGGCCCATAAAGGCATGCATTTGATGTCTTTCTCTCTGTATCCTTGTGTTTTGCAATCTTTTTGTTTTGAGAGATCTAAGGCTGCAGATGAGACAACCACAGATGGCAGGGGCTGTGCTGGATTTTGATTACACACCTACTTTTCATGCTGGGAACCAATTCCCATTTTAAATGGACAAGGCACCTCTGCTGGCTTTGTGTTTTGGCCAATTTCAGTTGAGAGGGGCCACTTGCAGGCAGGATTGCTGCATGCTGAGGGCTTCATCATCACATGACTTGCTTGTGTACCCTCCTTTTTACATCATTTCCTACAATTTCCCCATTGTGGCTTATTTTAGTCCTCCAGTCCCCTAAACTGTGGTGGAGGCTTTAGAGTGGAGAGCTGAAATCGATCCATTCTGTTTGGCAGGAGAGCAGTTCACGCGCCAAAAAAGTGGCCCAGGCAATATGTGCCATATATATCCAAATATCCATACCAGCAATTTCTCACAAGATCTCTCTACCTTATACCTACCCTATACCTAGAAATAGATCAGGCTGATTATCCACTATGGAGGTTAAAGAACATGCGTCTTCAAGACATTAATGCTTGACACACAATTTGTAAGGCTGTGTGCAGATATTTATGACTTTTCTACAGCTGCAAACAACAGATCAAAGCTTAGTGGTGTGTTTTGGAACTCTATTGTGGCAGGGTCTTGTGCAGATTACATGCCCACCATCATGAGCTGGTGACTTGGATTACAGACCTGGATCAAATGATGGATGAGGAACATTGACTGTAGCTCTATATCGCATATAAAACATGCAATCATTTCTTTATTTCTTCCCTTCATACGTGTGTAGTTTTGTTGTATGATGAGAAAGTGCTGATATGGAGCAGAGATTAGATGATAAGCAAAAAGCCATGCACTGTGAAAGAAGCAGGAAAGCAGTCAGTATCTACATATGAAACACTGACCGTAAAATACCTTCCAGAGTAAAAGTGAATCAATTCCTTTCTGTATACATTTAACATGATTTATATTTAACTATTGGTACATATCAGCAAATGCTATGACAACCAGGTACATTAAATTAATAGACTTAATTAATGGACAGACTTTAAACAGATGAACAGACAGATGAACAGTGTATGTACTGTGTTCTATATAGGCTGTTGGACTTGGTGGTAAGTATGTAACCACATACTTTGGATCTAAGGGGACCTATTTAAAAAGTTAAAACATAAGTTCCTCTAAAAATGACAATTAAATTTACTCACCCTTGTCATTTGAAACCAATGTGACTTTCATTTTTCCAAAAGAAAGTCAAAAGGGATTTGGTAAAACATAAATAACAAATAGTTTATTTTTCTGAATTATAAAGAATGTCCAAGATGTTCTTATCCATAAACAGGAAATTTGAGTATGAGTGAACTGTCCCTTTAGAAAATAACCATCGTGAACCCATATCAGCTGACCACTAATCTAAATAAGAAATGGTACTCACCAAGTCCCCCTGCCCCCAGAAAGATGCCCCCCACAGCATCTGCATCACAGTCCCTTGACACACCAATGATGATACAGCCTGCCACAATGCTGAGAAGGGCCGAGCCTACCCGTAGCCCATGGTACTCCCCAATACTGACCGCGTTCATTCAGCAGGTGGAACCCCCACCTGCTCAGAAAGCTGCATTCACACTGGGTGATCGCAGAGGTGCGCGATCACTGTCGCACAGGAGCCGAATGGAACTTTCACTGTTAGTGAGATGGGTTAACAGAGACTCTACTTTCTCCTCAAGAGTCTTCATACATCTTTAAACATGGAGCTCTGGTTACCTTGCCGGATTCATGCTCTTCCCCTTCAAACTAATTGGGGTCTGATTGAAGCTGACTAGTCATTTCATTTCGAAGGCCAAGCCAAGCGTAGCGTACTACTTGAGTATGTCATTCTAGAGGAGGCAGGGCAACCGGTCATGTGGGGCACTGAAACCCCCTCTATTAATTTCTCACCTTTGTATGTTTATACTATAACCACCTGTGACAGTGAGATCAGTTTGAATCATATTGTTTGTATGTGTAGTACCGCAATTATTACATCAATATATAATCAGGTGTGAAGAAAATGTATTAACTACTTGACCCCGCACATTTGTTATCTGTCATTTCGGCTGCCAGTTTTAACATAATAAACATACACATTCATACACATTCACTATGCAAATCAAACAGGTGGATAGTCAAACACTTTGTTTTTGTTTAGCTTGTTTAAAAGACATGTTTTGTCACCTTGTTAAAAGCTGCACGCTTATTCAATGTACTCATCTGCATAAAGGACTAAAATGACCTGATGTTCCCCAAACAGAAGATGTTTTCATGTGCAGCCTACGCAAGAGTCAGAGTGTCACCACAGGGGGACAAAGACAATCATAAAAATAAAAACAGATTGCATAACGTGGGTTAAGGTCATTGACAGACACTGTGAAGCTGCCTGCTTTATGAATGAAGCTGTTATTCACCTAGTACACAGTAACTAGTGAATTAGCAAGACTATAAATAAGTATAGAGAAGGCTATGACTTTGGCATGCTAACTGTATTTTATCACCACAAAAAGGCTTAGCACGTCTGTTCAATGGCATTTACCACAGTCAGTTAGAAAAGTCAGAACACCACAGTCAGATAATCTATCTTAAACTGGTCACTGTGTTTTTTTGGTAAGAAGATGGTGATCAACTTAGATCATCTAGACACAAAACTTAGCAGCAAGGTCTGTATACTAGTAAAACATTTTCTTTATAACCAGTTGTGTCATTCTATCGCTCCGCTAATTCATAGTTAGCATGGACATCATATGTGTTTGGTTTTGATTCAATGTTTTAAGTAAACAATCTCTAAAGATGATATTTAGCATTAAACCATTCATAGTCAACAGAAGGTTAGAACTTTAAAAATAAAAATGTCATCTTAATTTCATCTCTTTGATTTAGTCCACAAATGTGAACAAACTGTGGTACACATGCTATGCAACATTCACAAAGGCTCCTTTATTAACTGTATTTACATTAATATTGTAGCGGGCAGATGATCTCGCATTTTGACTGATTTGACTTAGCGCTCAAAGGGAATGTGTAATGAATCCTCTGCCGTCAGGACCCGAGACCATCCACAAAGGCCCCGAGTTGCCATAGGGATGGCATATCCATGGCAACAGAAGGAACCGGGGGTGAGCAGGATTAACACCATAGAGTTGGGTAACAAATGACGTTAATGGGTGAAGAAGAAGTGACACATTTCCTGTTTGTGTACTAGGCCCTTCAATGCCATACAGCCAAACATTATCTTTAAGTAAGTGCTATTTAAAAATGTATGTTTCATGGGACAATAATCCAGAGGATCTTATGTAACAACAGTTCCATTAAGTTGGATAACACGAATGAAACATATCAATGGTCCACCTATTGTGAACCTATATTTCACTGTTGAGAGCCACAGACAAAACATCAACAAGCCCCCACGTAGAAGTTACATTAGAACATTGATCTAAGATGGTATCTGAAGGAAGAAAATGGACAGAATAAAGAAAAATAACAAAAATTCTATTTAATGACACAGATGTGACCAGATTAGTTTGCTGTTGCAGTTTATTTCCACACATCCCATCTCTAATTATTGTGCTTGTCATTGTGCTTGTTAAATATCTATTGTAGTTAATCTAAAAGATGCTTAATAAATTGTTTTAATAATTATGCTAATTGTACAATACAATGATTACTGTGACATGGTTACCAGTTTCATCAAAATATTTTAGCTTTAATGAAAACGCTTCTGATAATGAGCATTGCTCTTATTTTAAGGGACTTTCTGTCCTCTGGCTTCCTAAATCTGCATGTGAACCCCACCCTTATTCTCATCAAATGTGAAGTTGTGCCCTTCTGCTCCATCACCAACATCTCCATCCTCTCCAGTAATCTCCTCACATTATCATTCCTGTCGGTCAGACCTCCATGAAAATATCCACTGGACCAATTGGCTCATCAAAAAAACTCCCAATCATCTTCCTCAAACTGACTCATGGCCAGAAATGCTTAGTGTCTTATCTGCTTCATGTTAATAGTAGAAGATTTACCTTTACAACATGTCTGTAGCCATACAGTTATAAGAATAAGACCAAAGATTTGTGGGTTTAAATCCAAGTGTATGACAAATATTGCAATAGCAATACTCAGAATGACTTAATTGCTGTAATGCAAATTATCAATATTTTTAATGAATAGAAATGATTCAATTTGTAATTGCCAATAATAGCCAGATGTTTCTGTACAAGCTTGTATATGAATATATCTTCAATGAGGCACAATAACTGCCCACCTGCAATGAATATTACTGTCATGGAGGAAATGGACATCCTCTCAATGAAAAACGTGTACAAGATGTGGCTACATTAAATGAACAGCAATGTTGCCTCAGCGTTCTTTAGATGCTCAGCTGACTGATGAGGATATAGGATGGTGTGGATAAATGAACAGTGTGGGCTGTCGTCACTAAAGAGCTTAACAATAATTAGCCGGTTGGACCTGAGGGATGTAATTGTGACATCCATTTAAGTCTGTGCAATAGATAAGCCTCTCTGACCTGCTAGGGAAGAGACTGGCCTCTGTTTCCTCATGGGTGATAGGTCTACTGAGGCAAAGCTAACAGCTATGAACTCAGTTACCAGGAAGGATGAGCTACCTGCTCTGTATCCATATCACAGGTCTGCAAGGCTGCTTCTTGATTGGATAAAGTGGTGAGAGACGATAAGATTGTGTGAAGTTCAGTGACAAATATTTTCACAGCTATAAATAAACAACAGAGGAAAAGAAGACATTGTTAAACATAGCTGCAAGCAGCGATGACATGAAGAGAATTAACAGAATATTAAACAGACATAATGCAACAGACATTTCACAATTTAGGATAAACATAAACAAATACACAATTCAATTATGTTTTTGTAATAGCTTTGATAATAGTTTAACAAAGAAACAAGTTACCACAATAAAACCACAGTGAGCTATATCCAGACAATGGTAAGCAATATAATGTAAAGCTTAAGCAGATGGTGTTGATGTGTTGAGGTGTTGATGTGTTCTTACAACAAGGTGTTTTTATATTTTATAAACTTGAATAATTTAAGCCCAGGTTGTCACATTTTTATTGGGGGAAGTTTTCTTACGTGATTTGATAGGTTGTCATTTTTTATAATTAATTTTTTTATATATATTACCTCATAAACACAAAACAACAAAAAGATGAAAATCAGTAGCAAAGCCAGTAAAATGACATGGAGAAATCTCTAAATAATTGCCCTATTGATTACTTGACTGCAATAGGAAGACTTTATATGTTTTTTTCTGTCATTATCCTCCCCACCCGTCTTGACACCTGACTGTTGTCAGGCTGCACAAGAAACGAGGGCTGATGTATGCAGTTATATGATTTATTTTGTGAGACACAGCCTTTATGTTCTACACTCAATTAGCAATTATGACCTGTCACTGTAAACATAAAATGCCATATACTAAAGCTATACAGACACGTACATGAAACTAAGCTTTCCTTGCATTTTCAAAGGCTATATTTAGTTCGTTCGTACAGACCTTCAGTAGTTCTATTTATCTATTATCGTTTCGTGATAACGTTGATTCCATTCATTTTTAAAATGCATTTTGCTGGATAAGTGCGACCTCATCTGGCTAACAAAAGAAGCACAATACAAAAACAGCAGTAGCGGCACGCGGTTGCTATTAGGTTCAGCACTCATTTTTCAATAACGCTACCAAAAGCTTATAAATATCTTTGTATGACTTTTATCACACACTTGACATTGTATTATTAACATTCTTTATAGTTCCCTTGTTACAAACTAATACACAGTTAACATAAATCTAGATCATAATACAAACAAAAAATTGAGACCTTCCGGACTTGCAGATCTTAGTGTTTCCTGCGTCATGACGTACGATTGATCAGGTAGGAATTTGGTATAGCGTACAGGTTGTCCTAAATATATCAAAGTTTATTGTTTATGTTGAGATTCATGGCTTTACAATACTGTATTATCTGGCCAGACCGAGCTTTAAATGATAAAGTGCTGTGGTTTTAATCCTTGTCCACTCGGTATTTATTTCCAATTAACACATCACGCTACACTTCACATTTAATATTTGTTAAGGCCATTAAACAGAGAATACGAGCCAATGCGTTATGTTACATGTCCATTTCCTGCATGCTGATGCTTTTTGTGTATTTGATGCACTTGTAAATATGTTGGCCTGTTGTGTAGTTTAGTTCAGTTGATAAACGTTTGAGGGTTTGAATGATAAACTGGATTAACAAACACTCAAGTGCTTAATAAAATATATGTAAACACAGATTTGAAGCGCGCTTTCATATATATATATGCACATCTCAATACCTTAGGCTCCATGAAATCCCCAGACCTGCATTAACCTAGTGTTTGATATCTGGTGTTGGTTGGTGTTTAGGTAATAAGACAACATCTATTTTAACAATGATTTAAGTCATTGTGTAGGTGTTTTAATGGTTGAGGGATTGACGCTTTGATGTATAAATGAGTGAGGCCAGGCCAGGCCAGAGTTCTCACTTATCTCAGTGATTGTAGATGTCAATCACATGCTCACTGCTCCTCTGACCATATTCATCACTTACTCATGGTGTTGTGCTTTCATTGATTGGCATGCAGCCATGCAAGTATATACATTGATATGTAGACTTATACTTGTCTTAATGATTTTATACTATTCAGCTATTGTTTATTGTATATTGTTTACCCCATTTATCAGTGTTTACAACACAATCTCCTTTGTTTGTTATTCGGAAGTGTGGTAAAGGTTTAACTGGTTATAGACTGCAGAAAGCTGGAATCCGGAACTACTACTATGATCACTGATAAGCGTTGATGTTGCGTAATTCTTGGATGCCGACAGACATTTCATCCAGAGACTAATTCATAAGTTTCTAGAAAACGTGAGGTGTTGCAATTCAACATGAATAAATATTCTGTGCATGTGAATCATTATTTTTCTGTTTTCTGTCATCAGTGCGTCAAAGTTAAATCCCAAAAAGGTGAAAACATAAATGTTTTAATAATAAAAATATTTAATAAGTTCGTATATTTTAGCAAATAGTTTAGCACATATCTCATTTGTAGATAATAACGTACTTTTATTTTATTTTTTTTAATTATTTGGGACTTTTGTTTTCAATATGCTAAAAGTTACTATGCTGCTTATGAGAGGGGCAATTCCTGTTAATTCTGCACATATCAGTTACAACAATTTAAAGAATGGCTTTCTTGTGTATTCAGTCTTGCACTGAAATGAATCCAAAGTGTAATTCAAAATGTCCTATTAGAATTCACTGAATTATGTCTGTTTCTGAGCCAGCTGTTAGCACATGAACGCAGACCCTCAGCAGATTAGCAGTCTTGGGTTACAAACAGTATCTCTTCAGGAACTCACATCAGTTCTAATGGATATCATCAATTCATGACTAACACAGTCTAAATTCCAAATTATATAAATTGAGTTTTCATGGTCACAGGGTATGGAACAAAAAACAAAGGTTTGTTTAGTAGAAGAAAATGGAAGATGGCTGATTCTTTAAATTCTAAAATCACATGTCCAATTGTGCTCTTAGACTCTCCAGATTATTTGTATGTGGGGTTTCTAATTAAATTTGGTCTAAAATGTGAGGACTGACTTAGTTAGCTGTATTTTCTTCACTTAAGTGTTTGAAGTACACTCAGTGTGGCCTAGAAAATAATACAATCCTGTAAATGTTCAGAATTAAAATTGAACTCCAAATAGTTACTGAGTTATAAAAAACCCCAAGCCTCAATACAAAAAAAACTCAGGTTCCAGGTAAATAATGTTAATGCTCATAATGATTGTGTCTGATTTTATCTGACATGCATAATTGGCTTAAGCATTAGAAAGCTGTTTTTAGAACTGGTATTGTAACTCTAGAAAAGTCTAAAAACTCTACTGTAATGCGGTCAAATATATAAATAATTATTTTGTCAGAATACACCACTACTGTCTTTAAGTGAGAAAAAATGCTTCTGGGAAATGGTATGGTGTAGTTTCAGAGTCTAAACGTCCAAACTTTTACCCCTTGTGAGAATCTATAACTTGAGAGACAAGAGAGACAAACATTTTTTTAAAACACATCATTTACAGGCAAGCAGACATTCTATGTCCACCTGAGTCAAATCCATGCCCATATCTCTGATGTGGCGATTGTTCTAATGTAACATCCTGGTCCTTAGATCTTCAGATCTGGTTACTGCAGATACTGTAACAGTGCCAAAAAAATAGTTGTAGTCATGTTTCACATTTGGTTTGTTGTCCTTTAAAAGAAACAAAGTGAAGGAGAGGCAAGCATATAATCCTCAGGCAAGGTGTGAAGAATAAGGTGATGGTGTTAATAAGGAATGTAGCACCAGGGTTTGGGAGGGTGGCTAAACAAATATACACACATGACCAGGTATGGTAAACAAATCATCTCTCTTATCAACTCTTATGATTACAACACACGCGGCTTGTATGCATAACCTCCATAATGTTCTACAAGAAAGCATGCAAATGGAGCTACATATTATATATTTTATATTATACTTTTAATTGGTTATTTCAAAACATTTTTAAAGCACCGATATTGGTAAGATTGGCGATGAACAGAAATTCATAACTTAAGGTAATTTGTTTAATAATTTTGCTGTGCTAATCTGTTGTCTGTGGCTGTTAATTCTTTTTGTCACATTTTTTGACAAGCTCATCTGGTTGTGTATAGTTGTGGAATTTGCAATAGAAATTCTGGTTCAGATCTCTTCATCTCTCTACTCTCGGTTGTAAATGAATGAATTGGTAAAAATCTCTTCATGACAGCCCAAAGCCCATATCTGTCCCCCTTTTTGTTTGTCACCTTTTTGTTTTGATATTTTAATCAAAATATACTGTCAGTATATTATAGTATAATATACAGTCCTATTTTTCATTAAATATTACAGTCTTTATTTATTCACTTCTCCTCAAAACAACATCTTATGTCTTAAGGATGTGTGCTTCAGTGTGCAGGTGGGATTATACTGACCCAGGCAGTTTCCACCCCTCCAGCTTCCAATGATCCGATCAATTCCTGAAGGATAAAATCAAATCCTGTCCTACATTTTTTTCTTATTCCAGAGGCCATTTCACTCAGAATTGCTTCACCGTAGGAAAGACCATGACAACTTCTGTTTCCTGGTGACTTTAAAATCTTAAAATTTTCTTTTAGCAGATACACATGTAAGATATTCACGACTTATGCTGTACAGATTTTTTTTTCCAATCCAGTGCACTGTAGCATGCGAATGACCCCCATCTCCTCACCTGTTCTCATCAAGCAATATTTAAAGTATTTAAAATTTTGGGAAGCCCAATATTCTGCGTTTTTGATCACGAAAAGAAAATCAGAAACATCAGAACATTGAAAAAAAAATCTGAACGTTGTCCCTATTTGGTCCTGTTTAATTAATTTTAACTAATTTCATTTATTTGGTTTAATTATTAAAAATGTATACATTTACAAATGTATATATATAAAATGTCCCTATACAGACCCAGAAAGGTGTGACATATGTAAAAAAGTTTATCTGTTACAGGCTATCCTCATCTCCTGATAAGGCAAACTGACATGTTGTTTTTTTGACATGATCAGACAAAACCACAGATAGGTCATTGTCAGTGTCCTCAACCACAGGATATATCTCTTGATGATCATAGAAGACATCATGTTGGAAATGACAACGTGATGAGGGTTTTCACTTACAAACATAAAAATTGTATTTTATACTATGTAAGCAAATCGCATTTTTGGTGGGTTGTGATATAGCACTTTTTCATTCAGAAAGGAATGGCCTTAGAGTTGAGACACCCCACTCATGCCCGGATTTTTGACATTCTCCTCCTCCCAAACTGCTACGAGAGTGAGTCAGTTTGACAGATCCCACACCCAGTCCTCAACGTCTGAGGAACGGGTCAAACCAGTGCTACGGGAATCCAGTGAAACTAATGTGTCCCCGCAGAGAACGTGCCACACGGTATCTGAGAGGTAAAGGCACGTTGATACAGTAACTGCATCTGATATATGCTGTCATTTTTGCTGCTGGGATTTATAAAACATTTCATTGTGATACAGCACATCTATCTGGAGATAACGTTTACATTTATTAACTTAGAAGACGCTTTTATCCAAAGAAACGTACAAATGAGAAAGACCATTTAACATTTTGCCATAAAGCCAACAAGCCTAGTCTGCATCTCAGATTAACCATGTTCATCAACAGTTTAACAGGTAAATTAAAACATATTCGATATCCTTGGAGCCACCTAACCATATAAAGTTATGATGTGACTTTCTACATTATAGTCACTTGTGTGAAAACATTTACTGTTTCTGCTTAACCCTGTTAATTATTAATGCAAATCACCGATGTACTATGCAATACTAGTCAGTTTTATTTACAATGAAGTCCATTTGTTTTTACCTTAAATAATTTGTATTTGTTATACAAATCTAAAAATATCTATATATTTTAATAGGTCTATGTGTTATCCATTTTTCTAAGGTTTAGAGTATTGTTCTCCCATTGGATAAGCCGTGGGCCCATATTTGTGGCTTTAGGAAAACAAAAGGCTTTTCATTGTAATGCTGTCGCCTGTCAAATCTCGCCTACTTGCACTGCATAAAAAAACCATACTAGTTTGATAGCCAATCGCAGACAAGCCTCACTATAAAGAGCCAATCATTGAGGTTTGAGGTAGGTTTCAAAGGGCGGTGTCTGACAGATGAATGCATGTTGCAATCCTGAAACCAGGCGGGTGTTGCCTCTTTAGAACGATCATCTGCTCAGGTTTATATTGGGCAGTTAGTGACTTCTCAATGAGGGCTTGTCGTTGCCTTGCCAAAGCTCCCATTGGAATACATTCTCAGACTCCTCACTGTATAGAAAACTGCTGTGAACAAGGAGAACCGGCTTACTAAAGAAAAACCGGTTGGGAAACTGAGAAGAAGAAAGTTTAGAGACAGTTGGGAGATCACTGCTTTCCTGGGTCCATCCTTCATTTCTTTGCCCCTGTGGGGCAATATTCTTGTCATTTTGTTTTATTCACTTATTTTTGGCTGTAGTGGCTGTGTCCAAGAGTTTAAGTGAAGAGAAAGACAATAGGTAAGCTATGACAAACTACAAAAAAATATATTTAATGTAGGCTTGATTTATTATTAATGAGACAGTTTGAAATTTTTTGACTTTGTCTTTAACTCTTTTGTAGCTGCCTGGCTCTGTAGAGAAATCTGATACAGATATCTACGACCATTTTATTTCATGCTAATTCAGTGGCCCCTGGGATTTTAGTTTTGTCTGTTTGTGTTTGTTTTTAGGATTATTAGGATTATATCTGTGTACAATTATTTGTGATTCATTTTGGTAATGTTTTCATTAGCAGTTCCTGTTTAGTCAGTTAATCTGATTCTATGGATAGTGAGATATCTACCTTTTTCTACCTCACCAGTTTAACTGGCTCTGAACTTTAAAACTATTAGTCAGTGGAGTCCTTGTAGTACCAGGGGCATACAATATTTGGTAAGAGAGTGAAAAATTTCCTAGGGTTTATGGTTTTAGAACACAGAGTCCAGCTTAAACCACCTAGCTACTAACTAGGTAATAACTACTAACTAGGTGTATACTGTATTATCAGATGTCAGAAGAATTTAAGTGAAATGGCAAACATAAACAGTTTGTAACCTGATGCTCAGGATAGTTTAATTTTTTTTTTAATTTCCTGTTTCTTTGTGGTAATTCGGATCTCTTTTGATAAAGGGGGGCATTACATGAGATCTGTTGGCAGATAGGCAGTGAAGCAGCTGTTTGAAGTGTGCTTTTGTCATAATATCTCATTGTGTGTCTCCGAACATTGAATGGCATATAAACAACTGTGGAGAATGACATCAAGTCTTTGTAGTTCTATTCTGGCTGGATGCGACTGTGGCCATAGAAACACGTTTAGATCAATCAGATGGCTTTAATAAGCTCTTCTTTTGGTTTTGCTGTAAAGATTTGATTACTCACACACAAACCAAAAAAAGGGATGTGAATGGCCCTGTTCTCAACAAGTGTATCTGAAAACTGGCACAGAAATGATCTGTTTCAAAAAGATTTCCCAAAGGCAACATTTGCACATATTGTAGTGATTGCATTTTAGACAAGATGCAGAGCTTAGAATGAATTAGTTGGCTCTGGTTGCAATATCATTTAATGTGCAGTATCACTCAGATGCAGCTTCACTTGGCCAGCTGTTTCCTGTTTGCTTTGCTGGGCTGTTACTGAAGACTCTGAATCCACATTGTTCTGTTGATAACAGCACATTACTATCTGCCTATGTCTAGCCTAATGCTAGCTGTATTGCTATTGTCTGCTCACCTTGTATCAACATATTTATTTTGTTCTCCAGTTTATTAGTTGTCTGAAGACAAAGTCAAGATGTTGTCCGAGGTGGTTTCAAACATCCTGAAGTTTTACGACTACCTTCTGAAAAGAACAGGTAAGAGCTTGTCATATTTATTGTTTTGGAAGGGTTTTGTATGTATTGTACACACAAAAACTAAGTAATATGTTGGAACAGTTCTCCATTTATTTGATGTAACATCACAGGTCAGTTGTAATAGGGAATCGACTGAACCCCTACAGGTTTTTATGAAACAGTAAAGGATTCTATCACGTGCTTGATCAGATTGTGTCATTTTTCCTTAGATGCCAGAGTGCGGGATTATCCACTGATGCAGAGCCCTATTCAAATGACAGTCATCTTGCTGGGATATGTGTTCTTAGTTTTATATGCAGGGCCGCGTTACATGGCCAATCGCAAACCTTTCTGCCTCAACAGAACTATGGTCTTCTATAATTTCTTCATGGTTACCTATAATGCCTACATTGTTTATGAGGTGGGTTCTTGTTTCTGTTAATTGTATTTTTTTACTGCACTGTATTATACCAGAACTGTTTTCTTTGTGTCTCTTCAGATTAGAAAGTTCTCTGAGGTTCTTAGGCAATGGTATATTTATCTTTAGAGGCCATAAGTCAGTGTTTTCATCTTCGTTTTTAAAAATAATGTTGTGTAGTCCAACAATGCCAAATTAAATTTGGATATGATTCACAAATCAGGGACCTTGCTGTTGGAAATGGAAATATGAAGCAGCGTTGTAAATGACAATCGAGTCTCTCTAGTTTTTCTGAATTTCTATAGAGAAAATTAGTGGAAAAAAGTATTTTTGGAACCAAGCCTGGAAACCAAGGAAGAGTCTGCAAAAGTGCACCGTCTCTCTCTCTCTCTTCTATTATTAGATCTGCCTAACATGTTCTTTTGTTACAGTTCTTGATGTCTGGCTGGGCAACAACATACACCTGGAGATGTGACCTCTGTGACCCCTCCAGTAGCCCTCAAGCTCTCAGAGTAAGCAGCATTGGTGAATTTCATTCATTCATTCATGTTCTTCTCTGACTCTCAGAGCTTGAGCATGCAACTCATATTTTGAACAAATCTTTTCGTTTTTGTAAAAAGTCTTTAACTGTTTCTCTATCCACAGATGGTTCGAGCAGCCTGGTTGTTCTATTTTTCAAAATATGTTGAGCTTCTTGATACGGTAATGTTTTTTTACCCCCAAACATGTATTCTGCTTTAAAGTAGATGATTTCTTACCTGAGTTAACAAGAACTGTGTTTGTTTCAGGTGTTTTTTGTGTTGAGAAAAAAGCACAGTCAGGTGACTTTCCTGCATATATTCCATCATTCTGTCCTGCCCTGGACTTGGTGGTGGGGCATTACTCTTACACCTGGTGAGTCTATGATTTCTGCACACAAAGTTTACGTTTAGAGTTTATACAATTAATATAAGTCTATACAGCATTTAAAAAGAGGCCTGAGCATTGAAAAAATATTGTAAAATTGTTACCATTTAAATATAAATGCCATTTAGTTCTAAATCCTATAACATATTTCAGGAAATTTACCAGGTTAAGAGTAATATTATTTAAAGTGATATTCTACTTGTATTACACAATCAAATTGTTTTCAATGCAAAACCAGGGCAAAATCCATGGTGCCCAGTTTAATATAATGTAAAGATGTTCTCCTGGTTGTATACCAATGAATCTGTTTAATATCACCTGAAATTGACAGCTGGTGGAATGGGTTCTTTCCACCCTTTGGTGAACGCATGTGTCCACGTCATCATGTACACCTACTATGGTCTGGCAGCTGCAGGACCACGTTTTAAGAAGTATTTGTGGTGGAAAAAGTACATAACTGCTATTCAGCTGGTAAGTGTAAACTCTAAATAAACTAATCCTCTATACAAGAGATTGCTATGTGTAAACATGGAAAAATGCCTGTTATCCAAGCATGAACTGCATTTGCAATTAAAACGTTAATAGTATAAATTAAAATGAAGTGAAGCCATTATAATTGAAATATCATTTCTGTCTTGGATTTTCCACAGATTCAGTTTGTGCTAGTGTCTGTCCATATTTCTCAGTATTACTTCATGGAAAAGTGTGAATACCAAGTTCCCATCTTTATTCATCTCATCTGGATCTACGGCATGTTTTTCTTTATCCTCTTCTCCAACTTTTGGATCCAGGCCTATGTGAAGGGCAAGCGACTGCCTGTTAACAGTGAGGACAAACCCAAACAGAATGGCATTACCACTGTGATTAATCCGGTGGTAGTAGCCAATGGCAAACACTTGGAAAATGGCACTGTGCACTACACTAATGGATTTGCTCACAATGGGAAAGTGAAGGAGGTCTAAACGGACCAATGAAAATACAGCATTTGGTACTCCACTGGAACATCATTCTAGTCCAGAGACAGTTGTTATTTTTGTTTTCTTTGTTAAATTTATAGATTGTTTTCTGATGGCACGGGAGATGAAATGGCACATTGGATCTGGCGGTGGGACCTGCTTTATTTTGTATTTATTGAGGCTGACTGGGGAGCACCGTGCATGAAGAGAATTTGTCCACTGAAATCAGCTTTGTTGATTTGGCTCTGAAAACCGACAGCATGTCTGTGGGTAAATCCAGTAGACCTCAGTTTTTTCTGGCATATGAGTCTCCCAATTGTTTGCACACTGTACAGTTCACAAATCTAACACAAACTTGACTGTAAATAAATATTTCCTCAGTTTATTGGAATGAGTTGTCCATTTTTCTTCTGTTCGTAACTTATCAGTAAATAAATGCTTTTATAAGAAAAACGATTTGGGTTTTTGTACGTCATCTTGGTGAGAAGGTAAAGATGGATTTGCAAATCAGAATGAAACCAGAACCAGTGTATTATATTAGCTTTCCTCCAAACACAATTCAGCCTAAATATTCAGCAGTTCCAACACTCATCCACAATGTAAGGTTCTAACAATTCTGCTGTTGAGGTTCTTGATGACATGAAGCCTTTCATGTAATGGAACACAGTTCAATTCTTTGTGCTTTATTTTTAAAACATTTCATACTTTGGGTTTACTGTTTTTAATCAATGCATTAGTCCCCTGCATTTATTACCAAACCCCTAAGGCCATGATATCAGGATGCATACTCATTTTAATCAGTTTTCCAAACCTTGCCTCATGTACATACAAATTGCAAGCTTGTCACAGAACATACAAGACATACAAGAGTTTTGTATCAACTTGTCTATAATACAGGTAGTAATTAGAAAAATTGTGACTGATAGTTGGTCATAACATTGTCTTGTTCTTTGATGGGTAGCACAGGACACCATTACTTCCTTACAAAACTTTATTTGAAATTTACATTATCGTACATAATTTAATCATGTTTAGGGTTAAATACAAGTCTTGAGTAGTGAAAAAAAAATACAAGGTTACTGAAAGGTTTGGCTTTCAAAGTAGGCATTTTTTTACCCATTTAATTTGACAAAAACCTTAAAACACTGCTCATAAAAAAAAAGTTAAGTCCGAGTGAAATTTGTGTAGCTTGTCATTTGACCAAGATCACCTTTACTGTGGTTGTATTAAAATGGTCATTTCATATTTATCGAATGTGTTGCTGAATGATACTGCTGGTAGGCTTGGTTTTTTTGACAGGATCCTTTTCAAAACACTTCCAAAGTCGAATGGTTTCATCAGCAGCTACAGAAGCCACAGTAGAACCATCTGGACTGAGTGCCAAGTTTAGAATTCGGTCTTCATGTCCTGAAACAGAAAAATAATAGTTTTTTTTCTCATCATAGTTTACAATCATCACCTGAACAAAGTGATTAGAGAAACAAACTTGCCTTCAAGTTCTGCAACTTTAGCAGGTGAGGGATATTTCCAGACGATAACCTTGTTGTGAGCAAAACCGTGGCCTGACACCAGCTCTTTGTAATTTGGTGAAAACACAAGAGATGATACCTGAAAGGATGACAGGAAGTTAGCAAAATTATTCTTGCTGTACCACAACAACAACAACAACAAGCATGCACACAAAGGTTAAGCCCACCTGTGAGCATGTATCCAAAGCACTGATACAGGAGCCACTATTAACATTCCAAATGCGAATATGACGGTCACTGGTGCCCCCTCCTGATGCAAGGATGCTAGGTTGCCATGGGCACCATGCTAAAGCCTTAAGAAAGCATAAGAGCCAACAGAACTCAAAGTAAAACAATGCAAGAAGGATGAAGTTTTTTTTTTAAGCACCAACTAAATTTAAGTTACCTTGACTGCTCCTTGGTGATCACTGAGAGAATGGATAGCTTGATTCTCTGAGCCAGTTGTCATTGGCCAAATGTACACCATGTTATCATTTCCACCACTAGCTAAAAATTTTCCATCAGGGGACCAAGTAAGGCCACAGACTTCCTGAGTGTGCCCCCCAAAGGTGAACATGTGGTGGTCTGCTACTCGAACGTCATGCAGATGAATCAAACCAGAGCGGGAGCCACTAAAGAGAATGGAGCATTAAATGCTTATCCCGTTAAGAAATGCAACCCATCTTCCAAGCACAAGATGATGCTTGTCTTACCTTGACAAAACATGATCATTCCAACTCAAGCAACCAACCCTTGCTGAATGGCCGTCCATACTGCGAAGACGTTTTTGGTACTGCACATCCCATAGCTACAAGAGAAAACACAATTTGTCAAATTTATTAATATACCAGTTCACTGAGGGGAAAATGACTGGTTTAGGCTTCCTTAGTAAAGTTTAAGACCACCAAATCTACATAACATCCATCGAGAGAACTGACATCACACGAGTAATAGTTTCTCATGTAACAGTTATTTTCTTTAGGTAATTACCTATTTGTTGACATCTTGTGTTTTTATTATACAAGGATGTAATGATTGCAATCGCAGTGAAAAATGCAGTCAAATCATCAGATCAGTAATTACCTCTACTTTACAATCACTGGTCCCAACAGCCAAGAAATTGCCATCTTTGCTCCAAGAGACAGAGCAGATGTGATCGTTTTCATCCTCCATTTTCTTCAGTAAGACGATGTCCCCTGCACTAGCGTCCCACAAATACACATGGTTGGCAAGTCCAACTGCCAACAGGTTTTGCCTTCCCCAATCCATCAGGTTCAGATCTGAGGATAAATTAGCTTATGAATAAATGAACGCAACCAGACATCATTCAAAATTAGACCTTGCGGTGTTACACAAAACATTAGCTCACAGAAGTCATTTCTGATATCAGGGGCATCTAGAATCCGCTCTGGAACCGAGGACATGTATCGCCTCTTCTTGATCGAGGCAGGTGTGGGCACCTGGCTGTACAGGACCTTCAAGTTATTCTGATAGCCTGTGGAAAATGTTCTGTTAGCTTGCGTCCTCTCTTTAGATGGGTGCTATTACATGAATTTTACAGGATGTTAATACAAAAACTGTATAGAACAAGTTATAGCAAATTCAAAACTTTAAAAAAGTTTCAAATTAATATTAAAAAGGCAATGTTATGCATTTTTTTTTAAAATCAACATTAAGTAACACTACCATACCTTCAGGGGCATTAAGTGGTTTGCCTCCCAAATGTAAGATCTTTGCTTCCTCGATGTCATACCCATTTAATGTCACAGACCAAGCTTTCTGAGTTTGCTGTCAGAATAAGCAGCGGGTCAATTAATGTTTTAACTGTCATTTCCAAACTCTAAACACTTTAACCATTATACCAACAGCAAAAAACAAATCACATACTGCTGATGAAGATGCAGTCTCTTCAACCGGCTCATTCTCTTTCGAAATGAGAAAGCTTGCTACATCCAGCTGCTTGTTATTTCTTGTGGGGATATAACGATCTCCTCCTGCCTTGGAAGGTGTGTTTTGTGTCTTGCCGTTCTTTCCTGTTAGGAGAAAGTAAATATGTAGCAGACTAACAACTCATGCACATTGCCAAGTTGACTAAATCGCGCACGCACGTGCCTCTTACCTGGAGTTTTACTAGGCGTTTTGGAAGTGCTTGTTGATCGATTTATACTCTTGTTAGGCGAGAGGGAGTTTGAGTTTGTGGAATTGGATGTACTTGCTTTTCTTTGCCATCTAGCCATCGGGGCGTTTGTGATGGGCATGTCCAGCCTTAGGACGTTGTGGATGTCGTTTTCAAAGCCAAATTGCGACATGGCTACTGCAGCTGTAATCATTTTAAAGAAAAGAAACAAAATGCATGAAGTAACCACACATGATCTATTATGAAACGACAGTCTGACGTTTAATTAAAGGCTTGAAATAAGCCTTCAGTGCAATTAACGTGAGCGACTAGAAATGCGAAAAGACATGGAAACACGATCATAACTAGAATGGACAATAACAATGAAGGCAGATTTTTTTGTTGCACCTTACCACAGATCCAATATTGACGTCCTTCTGATGCACAATATATCTCACTGATGAATAAACGCTCTGACTGAAATCACTTCAGTTTTACGCCCTTCCACAAGTACGTTCAACTTTCCTCTGACTAAACGAAGATGCTTAACGGATCCACTCCGTTTAAATGGCAGGACGCGCTGTCGTGATTGGTGGATTCAAACACACGTTTTCACTGTTACCACGGCAGTGAGGCAGGAATGCTCAGCGCTGATTGGTCAATCGCATCATTGCGTGTTTCCGGAAAGTTTAACGTTTAAGAGTTTTTGATTAGAAGAATTTGTTAATATAATAATAATGTTGAATTCCATTAAGTAACAATAAGAAAATGTGTTATTTTTTTGCTATGTTTATTTGAATCGCCAGTATTTGATTCGTCATTAATATCGCACGAATATGTATTTAATAGATGTCGGTATGACAGGATAAGGTTTATGAAATTACTTATAGGTAAGTGTTAAATTAGCTGTTAATGTAGACATTATTTAAATCATAAGCACACAAAAAATTTCAACTCTAAAATGGTGTCCTTTGTTTTGTAGTTAGTGGGCTTCTTACTTATGTTGTCAATGTATGTGAAAATATACATTTTCAAACAAATATACAAACAAATTAATTTATTTGAAAGATTCAGCGATTCATAATCGTAAAACCCGTTTTTGTTGATAAAAGATTTCGTGATCAACTTGGAAATGTATCTTTATTTTGAAAATGCTGAAGGTTGGTGTTGATTGGGCGTGGTGTGATGTTTTCGTTGCATTGGTTGCCTTACCAAAACACATCAATGCCGTGGACAGTTCAGTGTCCTGTTTTACTCATTCTGTGGAAATCCGTGAAGGTAAATAAACCACCATTCATTTACACGCGTTATGCTACAACACGCTGTTATCTGTGTATCAGTGATAAGCTGTCGAACGCGTCACTTTCGATGGCTTTTCATTTGTCAGGAAGTACATATGTTTTCCTTTCGGTGAACGTAATGTAGGTGTGTCGAGTCATTCGATCTTGTCTGTAATAGCAGTTGAGTGTTTTGCTGTTTTCATTACATGAACTGACAGCTTTATTTACTCAGATTTATGAAGCCCTTCATACATACAGAAAAAGGAAGTGGACATAGTGTGTTGCAAAGAAGGAAGAGAGTAAACGAACAGTCCATAACTCATTGGTGCAGTTGTAGGGCGAGTCAGCAGTCCACGTGTTAACAACACATGTGACATCCACATTGGTTTGCTCTAAGTTTGTGTTAGTTTGTGATCAGGACCGGTTGTGCCCTTTATTTAGGCTCACATGACTTTGTTTAGTATAAGATTACTWCAAAGATMTTTTGTTGTACACATCCACACATTTTGTTGTTTATTTAAACTTTAGTCTGGAGTCTGGACTCAAACATTTAGGTGAGTGTTTGTCCAGGGGTGGACGAGCAAAGCTAGGCGGAAATGTTTGGCAGGAAAAACAAACGACCAGCAGCGCCAAAAGGCCAAGGCGCAGCTGCAGCCAAACAGGTGAGTGCTGGACTGTGTTTGTTATTTTGGCTGTTAGTTGTTGATACATTGTTAAATTAAAACATTTGAAGTAAATCAGTTGTTCTACTGGGTCTAGGAGTTAAGGGCCGCTATGCTATGAAGTTATATGAGTTTTTTCTCCTGCAGATGGGGTTGTTTCTTGATTTTAAGCCAGAGGATTTGATGGACATGGATCAAGATCTAAGTGATCCAGGTTTAGAAGCTGAATTTGCTGCCATTGTTGGGACGAAACCAGCTGCAGCTGCCAGGGGTAAAAAGGCTGACAAAGGTGAGCATCAGGACTGACATAACTTCAACTATCATAAACGCAGACTGCATCCGTTGCAACCAAACCTAAGATTTAATAATCAAACCTATTTAAAAATGGGGATGCTAAATGTAAAAGTTTAAGAAATTAACTAATTCAATTGACTTCTCATCTGAAGGGTGGCAGGGGAAAATGCATCCCTTGATTTGTATGATGGCTATAGCCCTGTAATTGTTGGTTCTGATTGGTTCACCAATTCTGAGTATAGTTTTTGTAGGTTACAAATTCAATGCCAAATGTATGTGTTAAAGCCCCATTACCAATGGAGGATATTGAAAAGATGGCAGAGGCATGCATGAAAGACATTGATGATGATGAAGATGAAAGTCTGGAAGATGATGAAGATCTCCTGGTAAATTAATATCTCTTGCTAATAATGGGCTATTTATCGTCCATATCAGCAATGGATGTGTTGTTACAATGTTGTGATGTCTTCGCTAGGCTGAGCTTCAGGAAGTGGTTGAAGAGGAGGAAATGGAGGACTCAGGTGCCGCAACGCCAACCTCCATTGTTAGTGCAGATGTTCCTCCAGCACACCCATTGCCAGTAAGCCAGGTTAGGTTTTCTTTAATCTTTTCTTTCGATAGTATCATAACGACACTAAGTCACTTTAGTGAAATGGATAAATTGAGTTTTTTAACAGTTATAATACAATTAATGGAAAGAATTATGTATCAGCAATTTGATTTATTTGACAAATATATTTGATCAATTTATTTATGATAAAGCAGATTCATTAAAAATAAATTCAAGTTGTTTAAGTAATAAGTTTTAAGTTTTAAGCAGGATCGCTTAAATAGAGACAGAACTCTCCATTTTCTTATACAGGAAACTAACATATCCGCAAAGCCTGGAAGCATTGAGTACACTTTAGAGGAGAGAAGCAACATGTATAGAATGGCTATGATGAATGCCAAAGCCTCAGGAGAATCCTCTAAAGCTCGGAGATATGAGAGAGGCCTTAAGGTGAGTGGATATAATCTATCATATATAATCAGATTTAAAAAGATGTTGGATTTCTAAAGAAACTTGTAGTGTTAGGTAATAAAATAGGATCATATGATAATAACTGGCAGAAGTTGATGTTTTTTATTTCTTATTTAGACACTTCAAACTATGCTGGCTACTGTACGAAAAGGAGGAAAGATTGATGAAACAGAGGTTCCCCCTCCAGTTGCATGTGGTGCCCCTTCTGGTCCCGCTCAGCCCCCTGCCCAACCTGCAGTATCACCTGAGTCTGACAGTGCTGTTGAGGTCTCCCCCATCTCAGCCGAGACTGCCCCTGTTGTCATGGATCCAACATCTAACAGTAAAGAGGAGTCCTCTGGTTTAACCTTACCAGCTTCCCTGTCATCTCCAGATGAGGAACATACAAGAAGTGTTGTTGACCCTCTCTTAGGTCAGTGTAATGCTTCAGAAACAACAGACCACAGTTTACAAGATAAACAGTTAACAGATATAGTAACTGAATATCCAGTTGAGTTTAAAAATCAAAAGACCACTTTAAACATAGATTTCTTTATTTATATATACATGGAGTTTTTTATATGAAGTATTTTTATGTCATTTCAATGTGATCGTATAATTTGTAATTTGTAATTTGGTATGAAATTATAATGAATGCAAAAATAGAAGCATTTTTACTAATAGTTTAAAGAGTTTTGGACTGTGTGGTTATGCACGTGTTTGCAAGTGTTTGTTAATCTAAAATGATCATTTAAACTTGATTTCCTGCTTAGTATTTAGTATTAGTATTAGTTTAGTATTTAGCACATTGTTTTCATTAGACAAAGGTACTTTGATATATTTACTAACATGTGTATTGATTTTAAGTTGAGTTTCCATTTGACCCGTTTTATGGTTATTTTATTTTTATACTGATGCATAATATGTTTTCCATTGTATTATAATTGTAAAACATGAAAAAAATAATTTAAAAGCAGAGAATGCCTAATAATAATTATGAATTGAATCAGCAGGGTAATGTATATATAACAGTGTTGAAAATTAGGACTTTCCCCTTTAAGCCCGTTGTTCCTGGCTTGTTGATTTAACTAGAGGTATGACATTCTAGTTTTTCTAGTAAAAGGCTCATTATGGTTTTCTGACTCTCCAGTGCAAAAGCCCACTAAAGACATTTTGCTGGAGAGACAGAGAGACTACAGGATGGCAGCTCTTAAGGCCAAACAAGCAGGAGATATTGAGAAAGCCAAGATGTACATAAAGAGCAGCAAGGTAAGATGATTTTGTCCTGAATTTGTATAGATATGTGTACTGTGTCTATATTGTTAATTTATAAACAGGCATATTTAACTAATTT
>JAZGTJ010002917.1:13282-38870 GCA_036877575.1 Botia almorhae | reverse complement strand
ACTCCATGTAGATGGAGAAGAGAAGTGGTCCAAGAACTGAGCCCTGGGGCACCCCAGTGTCTAGATGTTGCAGGTTGGACACCTTTTCCCTCGAAGACACCCTGAACGACCTGTCTAGACATGATGCTAGAGTGGAGCAGAGTGTGTTAGAAGCGCTATTAGTATCAAGTGAGGAGAGTTTGCGAGTGTTAGTAACAACAGGAATAAGTAGACAAATAATACAAGTGCTTATGTAAGCGGTACAAAAAGAAGCAAAATAAAAATAGTACTCAAGTGCTTAAGTGCTTTGTCTGTGTCCTTGCTCGGTGGAGTCGCGCACCGCTGCCGTGGTGAACTGACTGCTTATATACTTCCCTGAAACTCTTTGATTGAATTTAGCAGGACACGCCTCTATATTAACCACAATAAAAGCTACCGAAACTCACGTGGGACCAAACGTGACTTTCACACGAGCTATTATGGTAAACAAGGTAAACAACTAAAGACAAGTGTAAATGTACAGAGCACTTAAGATCTTTAATAACTTTGTGAACTACTTAAAAGAACCCAGACTGACCCAATCAACAGTTCTAACATTCATTTAGCAGATGGTACCACAAGACTTGCAGCAAACACACATTTGTACAATATGTACTCTGTACACTCCCCGTTGCTCCCGTTGTGTTCTGGGCCTATAGAACCCCTATTACTCATGTCCCAGCCAACATCTAGTCTTTCATGAACAACACTCAAGGCAGACTAACCAAATAACCAAACAAAAAGAGTAGTTTTTTCTTGAGTTAATGTCTGGTCTTATTAGAAATAATAGCAGCTGAGTTTGGTTTGCTGTCATGATAGGATGTCCTGCTTGCCTGTCAGACTATGTATTTGCATACCTCCGCAGTGCACCCTGCTCAAGCAGACAATCTTCTGTCATTAGCTTGTTTATGAGTTGCAGGAGGTGTGGCTTTGAGACCGCACTGAGGGGAGGGCGGAGTCTTTTGCTCTCAACGCTAGTTTGCTATTGCTAACCTCTCTAAAATTGTCTACCGTACCTTTAAAAATTTATTTCTACATGATCTGACCCTTAAAGTTACAATCTGTAATTTTTCCTCTCTGTTGTCATCTCTGTTTGAAACCTAAAATTGCAGGTTACTTTACATACTTTTTTTTACGTACAGTATGTTTGTTAAATTAGACCTGACAGCTAAAATTATTATTTCTAAAGTACTATAAACTTACCATTGTGAATCAGACAGTTTTGAACACTGATCTGTTATGTTCTTGCTCAGTAACTAGTTTGTTTATTTTTAACCCAACAAAAATTGTGGATAGGAGCTTTTTTATTGGTTTAATCAAATGCAGTAAGATTAGTAATGTTAAATATTTAAAAAACAGTTAATTTAGATGAACTTTATTTATGATACCTGCCAAAATGTTTTAAAATCACATATAATCAAGAACAATTAATGCCGTGGACTAAATTTGTCTGTTAATATGAATTCTTTATTAAAATTTCCGATTATATCTGAAAAATGACACATTTGCAAACATGCTGCAGTGTGTCTGAGAAATCCAGTAGTGTGTCTTCATAAGAGAGCAAGTTATACTGAAGCCTGACACATCCTGTTCTGCCAGAGGTTATGAATTTTTCACATTAACTCAAAAGCTTATTTTTCTTTTCTGCACTGGGGTTCTGGTTAACAGACCATGAGATATAACCAAATGAAACCTCTGCCTTTCTGGCTCTCTCTTAAATGTTTCATTTTCTCATCACTTTAACCTTTTATTCATGCCTTGGTGAGTTTATGGTGAGTTTTACATCGTGAAGCAATAACAATCTGTCTTTCTCCCCCTGATAGTGGACAACCATCAGATACAGTGATCTCTAAAACTGCTATGTGACAACATGACGAGTGATAAAATTCAGCTGATCAGGACAGAAGCAGATGAACACGTTCTGTCAGTAGCTTGTCTCTGGATCTCTGCTGCATGCAGCAGATGATTGAAAGTTTAGGTTTCTGTATTGGATCTACTGTACGTCCTGCCTAATGCGCATGGGCCTAATGCACATTTCCAACGGTTTGACAAAAATCTCATCTTACCCAGATATTTACATGCACTCATAATAATCGCCCGTCCAGATGAACAGTCACCAAGATGGCATAATAATTTGATTTTTAAGTGTATTTTTAAGGCAAGTCAAATGAATGTTTCCAGCGTTACTCATCGTGATTGTGTTTGTATTGGTAAGAACTGAATCAGATACTGAATTCCATTCTAGTAACAAATACAATTAGAGCTCAGTTATTATATCCTTACCAGTGAAATATTATTCTACTTCCCTCTATGAACGGTGTGCTGGGCTATTTCTTTAAAACAAATGCGCCTGTTTGCTTAAATTCATTGACTTTCTATAGAGCAATCATCCTACATTAGCAATTAAGTTTCATCAAGAGCAAAGCAGTAAAAGACAATGTCTCACTAACCCTGTTTTGATTTACCATTATATTTCTGTATGAGTTCATCTCTTCTCTCAGTGCTTCACTGAAGACATGGAATAAAAGATCCTAAAACAACACAGTCCTGCAGTTAAATGAAGTGTGTGGAATTAGGCGTGAGAAAAATTCAATCAATTTAAATCCTCAGAATGATTCTGATGTGCTGCCCAGGCCCTTCATTGAACAGCACAGCCATTCATTTTAAGCCTAATGATGTTTCTGTGCACAGAGATTGTTGCAGAAAAACACATGCTGACTGCAGTAAGCAAAGACGACGTTGCATTAGAGAGGCAGATTTTGGAGGCATGGCTGTGAATGCGGTGAGACGTTTTCTTTCAGCTGGACAGAATGAATGGATGTCCATGCATGAGCGTCTGACCGTACAATAAGAGCAGAGGGAGGTGTATTAAAGCCATACGTAGCCATGCACACCAGTGGAGACAGTTCTCCCATTAGGAGCTTTGTCATGCATACTTGTGTCGACAAGTTATTCCATTTTAAATGTCAGCCCTCCGGTTTCTCTGTAGTAGCTCTCAGCAGACAATAGAGACATTTCTCTGAATACACTTACAATTTCATCTTTATCTGTGTGAAGTCTTACAAGTACCTTTATGATTTTCCTTTATGACAACAGTCGGCAGTCTTTCAGTTGAGTTCATATGACATGCAAAGCATCTTGTGATTTCCTCATGAGTGTTAATGCGTCCTAAACATAAGCTTGATTTTATTCACGCTTGGACCTGCTCAGGATTTGTTGGCATGAACCAAATCTTCACCATTTCTCCTGCTCTGCCAGTCTCCTTTAAAAACAATACATCTAAATTAAATCCAATCCACACTCTGCCACATGCAGTCGCTTGTTCAAATATATGAATCAAGCTGTAAATTAATATCCACACAGCTTGTCTACCCTGCTTTGCAGCGTAATACATCTTCTTACAACATGATTTAGTTACGTAAGCAAATTGACAAGTAATCCATCGTGGTTGTCCTTGTTGTCACCTTTAAGGTCGCATTTGATTGCTGGAGGGAGCGAATGGACATTCTCCGACGTACATGCTGAAGGAAATGGGAAACCAGCCAAGTAAATCTGTCAATATGAATGATCTTTACTGTGCATGACAACCTGTTTAAGCCACTGAATGTGTGTGTGTGTGTGTGTGGGTGTTTTCTTTGCTTACCCTTGGGGACAATTTTGGCCTCAAACTACAGGTAAATCTTACACCTCCCTTTGGGAACGTTTGAGAATGTCCTCATTTGAAACAAAAGATGAAAAACAAAGTCATTTGAATTGTCTATAGATATGGGTATGTTTTGTCTACATTGTGAGGACCAGCCAACAGTCCCCACAAGGAAAAAGTATTGTTTCAATAAACACATTGACAAAACGTTCCAATTAAAGTCAGGAAACGTCAGCAAACTTTTGGAGGCCACAGCAACAATGTGCCCAATTTGACAAGTGCTTGTGTTGATACCTGCATGTACACCGGCAGTTTGAAAGGGCTCAAGGCATTTGCTCGTTGCAGCCGTCTGGCAGTCAGAAAGGGGTACATGTGTGCACTGACCATGTGTGTCACAAAACCCTTAATTACAATTAGCCCAGAAATCAGAGAGAAATATATGTTTCCAAACATGTTTTTAAAGCCCCAGCTATCGCCTGGGCTGAAAATGTCATCAATTGTCTATTAAAGTACATTAACAGACTAATAAAGTATATTAACAGTTTTTAAAAAAAAATTCACATTTGCATGACTGTGTGTAAAGCAAATGATGATATTTTAAAGTACATCTTAATATCCTTGTTTATTCTACATAATGGAATTGAAGGAGGACTAAACTTTCAAAAGACATTAAAGTCCCTAAAAAGTCAATTTTAGTCTCAGAAGAACCTTTAATAATCTAAAGAAATCTTCTTACACTACAAAGAACCTTGTGAAACAGAAAGTTCTTATGGATGGTAAAGGTTCTTTATGGAAACATACAGCCAAAGCACCTTATTTTTTAAGATTAATGACATGTTATTGATGTGGTTAAAAGTCATATTCAGTTTTCAGTGAACTATTCCTTTTCTGTAACATGTCAACATTTACTGAACAAAGACAAAGAATTAACAGCAGAGTTAAAACTATAATGGGATCATACATTACTGTAAACAGCAACAGTACCTACAGATGTTGTTTAGGGACACTTGACCTTTTAAAATAGTTTATGCACTTGGCTGGTTCTGGCACTAGTTACAGTGTAACAGGCATTTAGATGACTCTCTCTCTGACTGAGCTATTTGCATAACAACGCTATTGGCAATTATATTTTTCCTTTCTGTGCTTTCTCTGCGTTTTCATTTGACAGACCTCGTGTTTTATCTGACAAAAATAGCACCAACATTCTCACTTGGGTATTCACTCTGTAACTTTCATTTTATATTTCCAAGTATGTTTAAAAGATTTCTTGTGTTATATCTTGTTAGTTCATGAATAGATTTCAAACAAACCCACTATGTGGTTTTAAATGGATTACCTGTAATTATCTCTAATTCTTTTGGAAAGATGTGGAAAAAAACGCAGATCATTAATCTCAGAGGGTTAGAGGGCCCTGAGAACTTATTTTTATAATGAATACACATGAGAGCCATATTATGGAAAGCTAGCCGCACACGTTTGATGTTGTAGTTAAACGTTTGCCTTTCCTAAAAAAATTAAATCAATCTTAAAGAACGGTTAGGAAATGACCAATTACCACAGAAATATTTAGGTGTGTTTTAAATTAATTTGTAAATAACAGATGACATCTACAGTATATGTTGCTTAATTGTATTATTAGTTAAATATAAAAATGAACATATAGTAAAATATTATTAATAATAAACACATTATTGTGTTTACATTACTATATACTTCTTCATATATTTTCTATACATTTCAATCATTTATTCATTTGTCATTTCAGTTCGATGCTGGCACTGTCACTGCATGCAAAGACAAGATCAGGCTAATTCAAGAATTAGGTCACACGCATGCTTTGACATGTTAAAATGCTCAATTAAATGGTCCTATGGGAAGGATGGGGTGGTCATTTGGCGAGATGTCATTTTGAGAAAGCGTCTTACTTTGTTTTGGTGCCATGGAGCCACTGATGGGGTTGTGCTCCTGTCATATGCCAAAGTGTGATGAATGAGCTATCTATAGGTGTAGATAAGGCCATCTCTCCTTGTGATGGGGGCTTCACATTGTCATGTTAGCACCTATCAGCCCATTTTCTAAAAAAAAAACTTGTCAACAGTGAGATGTCACTTATTGGTGTTGCTGTTATTACACGACCCTTTAGTTTTGATTTGCATCACTTTAATATTTTAAATTACAGCTTCTTGTCTTCCTACAGTACGTCTTGTCAGATAAAGTTCTGGCTTTAAATAAAGTAGTCAAGAAACAAATCAAGTCAAAAAACCTCTCACAGCTCAGAAGACTTTACTGTTCTTCTGCCGCATTTACGCTTGTCACTTCGTCTCAGATGTTTCTCCTAAAACACATTAGAAAGAATAATAAAAACAAACATTTGGTGGTGGGAGAATTTGATGAGAAATGTCTGAGAAGAGCTCATATGATGTTCGGTCACACAAAAGGTGATATGGGTAGAAAGGTAGAAAGTTCAGTCTTGCTCATGCATTCACTTTCATGTATTATGGTGCATAAATGATGGCAGCCATTATACTGGAAATATACTGCGTACCCCCCGAAGAAAATATGTCTCTGATACAACAGGATGATGAAAGTTTGGGGTGAACTGTTCCTTTAGGATTCTGTTCAGATACAGTGATGTCACGGCTCTCCTGGAGTTTCAGAAGAGATCTCAACAGTGTCTGAAACTGAGGCAGAGTTAGTAAATGAATATTGACAGATAATAAAAGATATGTCCTGTTCTATGCAATATATTCATTATGTTTTAGAAATGTACATTACAGTGGAAGTTCACCTGAACTGCATTACTTTTGAAGAAAGCTTCTGGATATCCAGAATGATTGTCTTTGTTTATCAGAAAAAGGCAAAAAAAATACATGTAAATATTTCTGATAATTGAGAAAGGTTTTGCTATTATGCTTTTGATCAAACTCTTAGGAAACGTCACTATTCATTCATTTCTCGTTTATGTTTCTAGAAGTTTGTTGTTATACTGTATGTTTCTAATGACTTCATGCCTCAGAATTTCATCTTCTCATCACAGAGGAGTTTTGAGCTCATATTTCTAATAAAACTGAGAACTAACCTGTGAGAATTTCTGCATGGCTTTTGGAGGCAGGCGCTGTGATGGAAGATTCTTGCCTTGAGGAGCACATATATCATAACCCTGACCAGACAACATCATACTTGATGTTATTTATCAATAAAACATCTCTTGATTACTCTTCAGCAGCAGGATGGATGTTTTTGGAGGCCAGATGTTTTCTGCTGGACTGCTTGGATGTTTTTCCAAGATTTAGTGTCTATTCTCTAGCAAATGTTCAAACCCTACAATCAGATTGCAAGTGTAAATTCTATGAGGGCTTATGTTAATAGACTCCTGCTGGTAATGTGAGTAAACGCTGGGTTTATGTCAGCAAAATGTACCACAGCATCTGGGACGCCCAAGGCATGGCTAAAAACAGCTTTAACCTATGTCCCCCTCCATATCTTCCTCTATTTCCTCTCTCCTTCATCTCCCACACATACTCTGTCTGCCTCGCTTGCCCTGCTCACTTTCTAAAGCATTCCTGCTTATCATCTGCACAGGCTGCTGTCATGGCTTTTCTTGTATCAAGCGTTTCATCTGTGATACAGTGCACTATTAGATACACCCAATCTGGGCAGACTAATTGATTAAAGATGCAAGATATGTTTACTCTCTGCACTTTCAGCGTGACATAGATTGTCTTGCCTGGAACATTCTACACTGTAGAGTCTCAATTACCTTGTGTGTTTTATTCAATCTAAAGAGTGTCTTTACCCTCAGGGACATTTGTGTTTCATTGGTAAATCTCCTGTATCAAATCCAAATTTCACCTGCTCAGTTACTTATTTTCAAACAGACCAGGAATCACATACAGTAAATGAAGATATGCACGACTTTTATATGTTTTCATTTGAACAATTTTGTTTTAAGAACATGCAGGTCAGATGTCAGAAGAGTTGAGGTTTTCTGGTGAATGTGTAATGAAGGTGTATTTATGGATTAGATCTCGTTGTGAAAGAATGCTGGGTGGGAAAACTAAATACAGAAACAGAGTTTATATGCAGCAATGTTTACTTTTGTTACTGGGCCTTTGTTTCATTCATTTTTTAAGTTTGCCGTCTCCTTGGTTGTTATACGTGATACCTGCGCAAATTAAATTTACAGTGGGATAATTAATAAGCTGAAGTGAATTGAATTTCTTTGTTACATCTCCCATGTCTTTTCTGAAGGGTGGTTTTGTATTTCTTAGCACAGAGATAGTGTGATCAGATCTCTGTGCACTGAAGACCACTTCTGATTGGTCAGTTTAAAGTAAAAGTCTCAGGCTTAATTCGGTCACATGATTAAAGAGGAACGGAGGATTCATGCTCTCTCTTCTTTGGGTTCTGCTCTTGTTCTATGTTCTATGTTCTCTTTACATGAGCTCTGTTGTCAGAAAACTGGGTTGTAGACCAGATCAGGTCAGACTGTCAGTCCTCAGTGTATCTGTCATTTTCTTATATCACAGACTGGTGTAAAGCTGTAACTCGACACATTTTCACACCATCATGTCAACATATCTTCAGTCATTTCAGTAAAGCAGTGAGTGCCACTACAGTAAAACCACACTTACAATTAAATGTGCCAATTACGCTTATTCAGTGAGTGTGGGCAGTCCCTCATATACATTCTTTTATTCTGATGATGCCATTTGTGCAATATTTTACTTAAGAAGGCTGTAACAAAAAACACACACAATGTATGAAATGCTTTACACACACAAGTAAAATACTTTTATTTTCAGTATTTTAATTTCCAGTATCTCATGCTGCCTGAAATATGTAAAACAGTTTGGATTCTGTTTTATTTTTATTCTGTTTTATTTTTTTTATTCTGTATTTTTTATTTTTATTCTGTTTTATTTTTGATTCTGTTTTATTTGATTCTGTTTTATTCTTATTCTATTTTATTTTATTTGGCTCTCTTTGCACATATTTGGTATTTGTGCTAAATCACATGTGACTTTGAATTTGACTAAGACAGCATGTCGACGGCGCAGTTTTGGTTTCTTTAGAAGTTTATTTTTAGTTCAACGAGTGAAATAAATATGTACCATGTGAGATGATTCTGTTGTCATTTGAAGTTTAATACAATCTACCTTTTAAATACGGACCACCTGCACTAAAGCCTCATTAGTGGCCAGCGGATGAGTGTGATTAGTTAGTCTCCTCTCGTTTGTGACTCTCTTGGGGAGAGGACATCTGGTTAAGTCGGGGTATTGATAATGGCGGTGACGCTTGGCTGTGTGTCTTATTAATCACTCCTGGCTGAAGAGTGACCTTTTCCTGCAGTCCGTGCATGCTCCTGGATCTGTCCTGTGGCCTACTGGGACATTCACGGACATCCGTTACCTCCTGTTCACTTGATGTCAGTTTCAGACAGCCTGAACTCTTCCTGTCCTGAGATTGATCACTCAGCTTGTGTTAATGTTTCATCTGGTTTCATAAATATATTGTTGCTAATAATGTCATTGCAGTACTTGAGTCTTACTGATGGGGCAGTGAGCAAACCAAAAGGATGGAAAACTACCGTTTTTAACACCCCGTTTACATACAGTAGGTCGGGCTAAGAGGGCAGTTATAAAATGATGTTTTCTCCTCATCATTACCTTGTTGACTTTTTACAAATATTTCCTGACTTGCTACCTAGTATAAATGTAAAGGCTGATGTAAAAGGTCAAAGGTCCAACTCATTCTTGCTAAGTTCATACGCAACACACTATTCTTGACATTGAAAAGGTAAACAGTGTTTTGAAATGGGCAGCACTGACTGTCAACAATCCTCCATTCGGACGCACTTTCTAGCAGGAAGCACCTGTGACTGGGGAATTTTGTCCGGGTCAAATGGGTCCTGCTCCATGGCTGGGCTCCTGGCTGGCATTTGGAGAACAGATTGCGTGGGGATTTTTGACAGGACGCCACCATGGCAATACAGCTTTAGCAATTAACCTTGATGTCACTGTAATTACTAAGTCACTTTAGTCAAATGAATTAATTTCCCAAAAGGATGTTGAAACCAAATTATCTGCTCTCCTTCTAAAGCAAGCCAATATGGAGGCTGGTAATCCGAGAGGGGAGGTGAAAGAGAGAGCAGCTTTCATATTCCTGTCTGTCACAGGATGTTTTCCAGCAATCTGCCCTCAGGTGTGCAAAGAAGAGGACATAGACTGCTTGATCCATATGAACTACTAAATATGTGTCTTAAGAGAAACAAGTCATTTGGAAGAGAATCAAAGTAACATATTAAACACAGTTTGCTTGTATGTTTGCTTCCAGAGGAATCTAGTGTAATTGTTTTGATGAAGGGTTGTGAGTCATAGTGCTGGTGATACTTCATTGCCTCTATTGATCCTCACTAACAGAAGAGGATACACATTACAATATCATGCTTATTTGAACATGTACTGTAGCAATACACTGAATTTCAGTTTGACGCTCCACTTTCATCACATTTTCAATGGAATAAAATCTGTATTGCTACAATATGTGGTGAAAGATGATTGTAGTGGAAGCAGATTTGTTTTGTAGTGGATTGACACTTATTGGTTTCTTTCTGTTTTTAAACAATTTTCATGATATTCGGTTCTGTTATTATTTTGCAACACCGTCAATAAAAAATATATACGATACATCAGAGCCATTCTGCTTTGAGGAGCTCATATAGCCCACAGGCACTACTGTGCACTATAGGTCAGTCTTATGCTTATGTATATTAAACAATATAGAAATAAAACACAACATTGACTTGCAATGTTTTACAATTAAATGCTTTCATCAGCTAAAATAAGAGAGCAGTAATAGTGCAGTGTTGTGTGTCTGGTCAACTGTTTGAAGTGTTTCAGAAATCAGCCGACCAGTGAAACAAAGGTTCTCACACACACACACACACACACGTCCATGTATTGCACAGAACACTTTTAGGAGCGGATGATAAAGTCCCTGAAGGGATTGTTAAAACACGGATACAGGATGGAGCGCACTGTTAGATATATTCACAGAAATGGGTGTAGCTGAATCTTCTCACTAGATTGTCCCAACAAATGTGAACTGCCTCATCTTTTAGGAGAAGCCTTTGAGAGTAGTTGGCATCGTATTCTGTACGTTCTGGAATCTGTTCTCCATGAATCAGCGTCTCACTGACATGAGGATAACACACTACTAAAGCAACTCAACCAGCAACTCAACCAGTCTGTTTTCACTGTTAGAGAGAATAACTGGCTTTGGAGTGGACTTTGAGCTTTGTAACTCCGCAGACCCTTTATACTAATACTGCAGAGTAAATAAAGCCCTTTAACATTTTACACAGCAGGCATGACAGATGAGCTCTTAAAGATGAACAATAAGGGTTTATGCTGAACCTCTGAAGCGGCTCTGAAGCAGCTTGGAAGTGACTCTGAAGCGGCTTGGAAGTGACTCTGAAGCTTCTCTAAAGCAGCTTGGAAGTGACTCTGAAGCAGCTTGGAAGTGACTCTGAAGCGGCTCGGAAGTGACTCTGAAGCAGCTTGGAAGTGACTCTGAAGCGGCTTGGAAGTGACTCTGAAGCTTCTCTGAAGCAGCTTGGAAGTGACTCTGAAGCGGCTTGGAAGTGACTCTGAAGCTTCTCTGAAGCGGCTTGGAAGTGACTCTGAAGCTTCTCTGAAGCAGCTTGGAAGTGACTCTGAAGCAGCTTGGAAGTGACTCTGAAGCGGCTCGGAAATGGCTTGGTAGTGACTCGGAAGCAGCTTGGAAGTGACTCTGAAGTGGCTCGGGAAGCTTCTCTGAAGTGGCACTTAATTGGTTAAGACCATGAGTGTGGGTACTCAGACACTCTACAAACAGACATTTCACATGGTTATGTACAGCAATGTGTAAAACATTTTGGATTAAAGTTCAATACATCCATACTACAATATCATATTTTTGTCAAACTGCCCAGTTTTCATTCCAGTTTTTTAATTAACACACCAAACCAAACACTAATGACAGCTGGTGAATCTGTACATTATTGCTGTGAACAATGCATTACATAAATGAATCAGACACAAAGGGCATTTCTGCAAGCAGTTTTAACCTTTAACAAACGGATCTTCTCTGTCTCTTAAAAGCTTTTCAGTTAATCTGAAAAACATGGATTTTGAAAAATAAACCCATTATGAAATGTAATGGCATTACATTAAACCATGCTGACAGTTATCATAGAGCAACAACAGAAAAAAAGCTACAAAAAAAGAACACTTTAAAACAGCGGGAATATTATTTTATTCGAAGTAGTTTCCAATTACTCGAGCCAAAATCTCATTGACGTTGTGAGCGTCTCATCTCTGCATGTCTTTCTGCAACTATAATGAGCCCTGTCACACCCAAATGCAGCAGTCACACCAATGTGATCAACGAGTGAGATCTCGGGGATCAATTTATCCTGACAGGCTCCAAATAGAATTAGGGAGGCAGCGGCAGAAATATTATTATATTGACTTTATTAAAATGTATTAAGAGGGTGTCATGCAAGGCCTGCCGAATTAAAGTTTACTTTCAGCTGTTGACAATGATGAAGAAGAATGCTTCCAAAAAGCTATTATGGCTGAAGAGGCGTCAGTGACAGCTGTAGCGATAGCCAGAGTCGTGTGCCAGTCAGACCAGACAGGTGGGAGGAAACAGGCCATGAAATACTGACAAAAGGATGTCATCACCAAGCCCTTCAGAATGTCTGCACATGCCTGCTGTTTGGACACATTTGTAAATGGGTCTGGACAGGGGCACCAGAATCGTACTTTTAGCCCACTCAACCAAACGTACTCTGTTAAAATATGAATCTCTGCAGGTTGCATGAAAAGTGCTGCACAGTTTTCAAACAGCCTCTAATTCACTGTAGTTTCAGCTCCTGAGACTTTCTCTTAAAACAAGCAAATGTTCCCATAAAAATCCATCTGATAAAATCACGCAGGATGTTTCATTTTTCAGTTGCACTGTTAGCATGTTCAGGACTGTGGTATGTAGGCTCTGGCTGAAACTGCTTTCTCATTGGCTTTTAGCCACATGACTTCGGCTCTTTAGTTTGCGTCTCTGATGTCCTCTAGCTATTAAGCATGTGCTACACTGTTTCACACAACTGTAGGTTAGTAGCTACAAAATAAACACACTTCTTCTGTCTGTGTGAACTTAACACACAAAACAAGAACCAGACATACCGTCTGAGAATAATTATTGTTATGATTAAAGTACCCAATATTATAATATCATTGTCCCGTCAAGAGTTAGTAAAACTAAAACTGAATATTCTGTTGTTATAAGTCTGATGGTTTGTATTGCTTCAGTTTATTTCAGAACGTTGATGCTATTTTTGTTCCATCACTGCTGACTGAGGCTGTCAGTTCATTACATCTACTTTTGTGCTCCTCTAAGGTGACACAGTGCGATGCACATGTTTCTCTCTTCCATCTCAATCTTCCTGTTGGGAGATGATAATTTTTGGATGAATGAATCCTCTGATGTACATACAGTATATATGATATGGTTATGGTATGATAATGTTATTCTGTATGTAACTAACATTTTTGTCTGATATTGCAGGGCTATGCAGCATGTTTTGTATAGGTTTATTGGGTGTTGTCCACCTGGAGATGGTGAGGCAGATGGGTTTCTGGCTGTGGTTGTGTCACATCCATCTGGCCATCACCTGCCGCCCACGTCAACACTTCTCACACCTTCAGTTACAGCACGCTACAGTCTGCCACACGGGGAGCGTTCACAGCCACCCCAAACCCCCAAACGCCCATCCCACACAAACAGCTTAAAGTCATCAGAATGCACAGGAAGCATGTAGAGAAACAGAGAACTACAGAACTCAACATTACTAAACAGTTTAACATCACAATAACTATGATTAGATTTAGATTCACTAAAGACTACAAATAACACATTTGATTTGAGCAATTTAAAACCGTGTGATCAGACCGTGTGTTACAGCAGCAGAGTTCAGTGCAGTGAGTGAATAATGTGTTAGTTAACAGGAGATGAACAGTGAAGTATGAAGTCAGTCGAGATATCAGCTTGTTTCTACTCACAGTTGATGACGACGACCACATTTACTTTTCTTAGATTTTCTTAAAGTGTGAGTGCTGCTTCCCAGTGCAAAACACTATGAGGGTGTTCTGCATGGTTGCCATGACGTTGTTATATGGTTGCTGAGTGTGACTAGTGATTTGTAGCATGTTGCTATGCGGTTGTTAGGGTGTTCTAAGTATATGCTGGGGTGGTTAACTCAAGCGAAATTCTAGTGTGTAGGATTCGTGTTACTCCTTCAATAAAAGTAATCATAACAAACGTCTTTACAAACAAAATGACATACTTTCTTATTTAATTGTTTTACAGATTTGTTCAAATCCCTAACCTGCAGATTATGGTGATGTATGATAAATCTAACAGTTGAGTAAAGAAAGTATATAAAATATAAAAAAAGTGTTTAAAGTACCCAAAAGTAAACAGACTACATGAGGTTTTTTTCTGTGACTGTGCAGGGAAGTTGATTAGCCAGAAATACAATAAAAATGCAGCAATTATGATTTAATTATAGCATGTAATCAAATACAGATTGTACAACTGTTACTGTAGATTGTTTTACACAAGACACACAAGCTACTACGATCTTAAACATCAATGAACAGGTTAAACTGACATCTTTAAAGGTGAATGTGTGTGTGACTGAAAGCCTGCAGCCATGTGGAAGCCCCTGATTCAGGTCAGATCCTTTTGACACACACACCAATCATGGGCTTAACTCAGCCCCCCGCCGGCTGTCTATGAACACTCATATACAGCAGAGGCAACACTAGCAGTTATTAAAGGCTCCTGTGGAGTCTTTATCATGGTTATTTTTACATTCCTGTGTGTCCTGCAAAGACAGGAGTGTCCAAAGCCCTTTAAAACATCACTGAAATACTTTAACAGACCATTAACAGATCTCACATGAATTCACATGGAATCACTCTTGCTGCATCTCATTCGCTGTGATGTGAATCTGCATCAGGAACATGAATTCACACATGAATTTACACATTAGGAATAAAAGATATTTCCAGACAGATGTGTTTTACAGAAAAATAAGGTTTGTTGTAAAGAAACATTAATTTCATTCTTAAGTGATTTCCAAACAGGACTAATATGAGATGTCTTAAGTACTTTACTTCGGTAAAGTGCAATTTTAGGAGGAACATCTAAAACCAAGAGGATATTTAAATGAAAGAAAGAAGTGAAATCTTCTGTGGACACTGAGAAACATTCTTCTGGCTTTATTTAAGATCTAACTACAACCAGACGTAAGGTAACAGGCATGCAAATGAAATGAGTCATTCCTAAATCAACATCTTAATTATCTAAGTGTAACAATGACCTCCTGTCCACACACTGAAAATGGTATGAGAGGGTCTGCATATTTCATTTGTGCTGACAGCCAATTAAATCTGACGAAACATGAATGTTGATCTATTTTAGGAAAGCGTTGTAATTGGTTAATGAGTTGTAAATGAAAGCTTCCTGATTGGATTTTAGTGCTGAATGATCCCTGCAGCTGGAGATTTCACCTGGCTCGGAGAGACTAACCTCCGTTTCTTTTGTGATGTTTGTGTCTTTTTCATGTACTACAGTATATTTGCTATACTGGTACAATGTCAAGTGGATCGGTTACTTGTTTCACAGTCTTCAAATTTTACCCGTTAATGCTGCCCTTGTCTGGGCTGCCTTTGAGAGTCATGAATGATTGATGCGTCGTCTATCCAGGTTAGTTTATCTGGCTGAGTGATTGAGACAGACTGCAGCATCCAGACCAGTCGTCTGTGTGTTTATATGCAAGCATGTGTGAATGGCCTTTTAGCTTTAGATTAAAATGTTGGGAAACAGAATCTGTGATTTCGGGTCAGTGTACGTCTGAAGCTGTTCTGTTCTGAATATGGTCCGATCTCAGCATCCTTCATGAATCACAGTCATCTGAGTTTATTAGCTGGTGAAGAAGCTCTGTGTAATTCCTCTCCAGACCCTAATGAAGGGTGTAGCTATACATCACAGCAGGCCACCTCTAATGCTTTTTCCTCTTTTTGTGTATATAAAAGAGCTGCAAAGTTACAGGTTTATGAAACAGAACATTTGTTTGCCTGTCATTCACTCTTGTCTTTCTTTACAAACCGCCCTGCAGTGCCATATGGACTGCTGCATTTGACGAATCTCAATGCACAGACTCGTTTAATATCACAGCCAGAGGTCAGTTTCTGCACAAATGTGTCTGTGTGTGCGCAAGCATGCCAGAAAGTCGAACATTGGTTGAGGGACGCTGAGACCCCTAGTGAGCCACACTTTAGCAGGTGAGGAAGTCGTGTGTGAAATGAACACTTCAGAAAAGCAGAACACGTCCTGGAGCACAGAGGAACTCTAGAGGACCCGGTGCTTCCTGTTCACACATCTCCAAAACGATAAAGGTAACCTTGTACAAACACCATCTGAAATAGCAGTTTGAGAAATATAGCAGCTACTATAGCAACTGTTGTTTCTGATGGGATGTTCATGATCACATGTGTTATCACAGTTCATCCTACTATTAACATCTAAACATCCAGAAATATTTTCAATGCACCAGGATTCTAAATGTGGACTTACACAACAGGATGAAACTGGTGCAACAACAATATAAAGGTTAAAATAATCACTGAGCAATAAGATATGAACTTTAAGTGCATCTTTCATGTTGATTTGATCCTGTTGCAGTAAATCAGGTCATTTTTAAGCACAAAAACTGTTAAAACTAAAATGTTTGCCGTTCATGAACTTTAGTCCTACTGGCAAAATGCTGGTCTATTTGGAAAAAACGGTTTTGTTAAAATGTAGTTTTAGGAACTTCTGCTTTTTGATGGATGGAGACAACATCTAGACATGACAGCATTTAATGGAAGCAGAAAATAAGACTCAGAGAAAGACTTTTCTTGGTACTGTCAGGAGGTCAAAAACATGTGGAGAACAGTTCACGACGGGCCTAACAGTTCACGACGGGCGTAACAGTTCACGACGGGCGTAACAGTTCACGACGGGCGTAACAGTTCACGACGGGCGTAACAGTTCACGATCGGCGAGCGTAACAGTTCACGACGGGCGTAACAGTTCACGACGGGCGTAACAGTTCACGACGGGCGTAACAGTTCACGACGGGCGTAACAGTTCACGACCGGCGAGCGTAACAGTTCACGACCGGCGAGCGTAACAGTTCACGACCGGCGAGCGTAACAGTTCACGACCGGCGAGCGTAACAGTTCACGATCGGCCAGCGTAACAGTTCACGATCGGCGTAACAGTTCACGACCGGCGTAACAGTTCACGACCGGCGTAACAGTTCACGACCGGCGTAACAGTTCACGATCAGTGTAAACTTGTAAATATTCTGTCCTTGTTCACTAATGTTTTCTTAACCTGTATTCCAAAGCACACAGGCTGAAGCTGAAGGCGGAAGCACACTCCCCAGCCATTCCTGCTTCTGACAGACCACCGCAGCCTGCAGTATCTCTCTGAAGCGCTTTAACTGCTTCTTTGTTTTCCTCACCTTGTAAGTCGCTATGGATAAAAGCGTCTGCTTAATGTCTAAATGTAAATGTAACCACAGGCAAATGAATAGGCTTCCAGGTTTAATTTTTTAATGGGAATAATGATCAATAGTATAGTAAGCTAATAGTACATAAGTTTGGAATGCCATAGGAGTGAGCAAATAGTTAAAGTATTTAGTCTCTTGGTCAACTGTTTCTTTAAGCAAAACAATCTATTTTACACATGTTCACAATCAGCAGCTCCCACAATAAGTCTTTATCATAACAGTCAGCAGGGAAGCAGTCACAACATCTCCTGTGTACGTCCCCCATCACCATGTAAAGCTGCTGTGACTCTCATTAGTGTGACTCGACGTTCCTGTCGGGCTTTGCCTTTAAACATGTTCATTAAAATGATCAATTGTTGTTGTGTATTTTGTTGAACTGGGGAGTCTTTTAAAAGCCCCATTTCAGCTGCCTCACGTGGGACATTCTCGAATTGATAGAAACACTTTTACTATATATTAAAATGACTGTATTTGTGACAATGTAGTCATAACTCTGAGAGTTTGAGTTGTGCAGCGGTGATGAAAGGTGCGTTTTTACCTATTTAGACAGACCAACAGAAATGATAAAACAATGATAAAAGACACCAACATCAAATGCCCTGACCAGAGAAGATCATCAGCTGGTGGAGAGAAGTTTTTATGTACATGTCAAACTCTTTCCAGAAGTTTCCAGATGCAGCTTTCACTTAATGTCAGCATGTCTTGATCTGAGAAACATGTCAGCACTTCAGATGACAGCAGATCACCAAAAGAAAATCATTATTATAAAATCCATTTCAGTGACGCAGTGACGCTCAGCATGTACACACTCATACTCCAATACTTACAATACAATACAATATTTAATTTATTCAACTATTATATAATATTTAGTTTATATATATATATATATATATATATACTATTATATTTTAAAGTCTAACTAAAATAAACTGTTTAAGAGTGTATTTAATATACCTTTAATATAGTTTTTTATTGCAGGTTTTTATTTTTATGTATTCTTTTGTCATATTGAGTAATTAGCTTCAAAGACATCAATATGTTAGTGTACTTTAAAATGACTGAAGTAAGGAGATATACATTAAGAGGACACACACATTTAAAATGTAAAGTCTGTAGAAAATGCATGACTTGTCTCCATTCCAGCAGTAATGGATTCTTTTATAAAGAAATACTATGTGGGCACATAGATTTGAGCTATATTCTCTGCAGACTTCATTTGTAAAAGAAAACTTTGCCAATATATATTCTGCTTTTGGCTGTTTCCTTGTCCCCTGTGTGATATTTGCTTAGACAAGCTGGTGAGCCATGTGTGGCTGGTCAAGTCTTTGGTCAAACTCTCTCACAAACGGAAAGAAAAAGCTGGTTTTACAAGCATATGTAAAACAGCATACACACAAGTCACAATAAGCTTTGGCAGTGATATTCTTCTGGGAAGATATAACATTATCACGTCCCCTGAAAGCATCAAAATGCAAAGAATTATTTACCGTGGACCAGTCAGGCCCCAAGATAACCAGTGGTGCGACACTGAAGATGTGTTTGGACTGGTGAACACTTCCACCGGCCTTACGGGGTTCAAGAGCTCCCTGGGAAACCAAAGAGGATGAAATAAAGAAAACTGAAATGAATTTAAGGATCAAGGGAAGATCGGTTAGAAACACACACACATTTTTATATGAACAGGAAATCCCTAATATCATCAATCTCACCCTTCAGACTGGACCCCCTGAGTCTGTGCTGCTGTTTCTGGCTCTCTCTGTACCTGCAGATGGTCTCCAGACACCTCCATCTCCAACCAGCTACTGGTCTGGCCTCACACTGCATTAATGCAGCACACTTTTCATTATACAACTGTGAAGTCACTTTATACTTTTTATAAACTCCATCCTGCAGTTTTACAAGGCAAGTCAAACCAGACCTGAGAAACAGGGACTGGTTTAGGGTTATTCTGAAGTTTGGATGTTTGGAACACGCATGACTTACTGCTGAAAAGTACCGGTCGAGATGCTTGACTATCTGTCTAGTCATCAAACAACAGTTAGTGTATTCTAGATATTTTTCTTTTGTTTTCAGATAACAGATGTGTGTGTGTGGGGGGGGGTTGATATTGATATGATATTAAGAATTTGGTTCCTGAAAACCAGTCATGTATTTATTTTAGTCTGATGTCAAATGAACTGATGTTTTCTTACATTCTGAGGTTAAAAACCAAAGTTAAAGAAGGATATAATACTCTATCATACATGTGGAAATGTTGATTGTTAATATTTTTTGCCATTACTCTGATAGAAAGATCTTCATTGTTGGCAAACATCTATACTTACTCTTTAAACCACTTACACCACATCCTAACCAGACTGTTTTTGTCCTAACCAAGTAATGGTATCTTTTTATATAACCTAGTAGGGCCGCATTCATCATCAAAGGCCGTCTCAGTTTGAAGGATTTTTCATTCGGCCTCTTTTAAAGGATGCATGAAGTTTAATGAGTCTAGTCTAGAAGCCTTTAAAGAATTGGTATAGGAAGGACGCGGTCTGCTGATTGAAGCACACATTTTGTAAGTTTTCCAGAACTGAATAATCAATTTATATCTTTAAGTTATATTTTATGCTATTAGGCACAGACTAATATAGTCTACATTCTTCTGATATATGTTGAGTCCCGTAGTCACATCGCATTTGGTGTGGACAGACAAATTCCTTGACGCTGAAATTTTTTTGTGACGCGTCTGGTTAGTGTCATAGGATCATAAAAGATAAAGGACAACATGATCTCTATAATACTGCCAGAATGATTGAGGGCTGAAGTACAAAAACAGTTCTAATGTGACAACAGAGAGATGTTTGTAGCACACTTTACTTACCATAATGTTCTAGTTCTTCAAATACTTTGGCATAACAAGATATTTACTAAAACATCAGAGAGGAAGAGTATTGCAGAAGCCGAGAGAGGAGCAAAGCTGTGTGATGAAGGAGGACTGGATCAGCAGACGGGTGAGAAATAATGACAATGGTTTTTGTTGTTGTTTTATTGAAGGGCTGAGATTAGCATCCTTATATTGTTCAGAAACATGTCTGATTGATGTCTGCTGGGTAAACGAGTGTGAATTAACAGTTTTTCTTTCTATGATATCTGGAGAAAGCTGTTTGTTAGCATCTCCATTCATAGCTTGCTGCCATTGTTTCAATGATCTGTTTAGTGTTAGTGACTAACTAGTGCATTGCTGCTGCAGTTTAAAGCTGTAATGATGCAGATTTCCACTATAATATGACGAGTCATGTCTGACATTGGTATTCAGCTTTGGTTTGCCTCTGCAGAATCTTTCAGTACAGCTCAACAGGACAGAATTGATGCAGAGCAGCCCAGCGAGTGATAAGCCAAACATTTATCTATCGACCGCTTACTGCACCTTGTCAGCAGAGTCAATATTTACACATGCAGAAGTTTATTTCACATGTAACAGCAAACTCCAGCAGACTTTACATTTGAGAACTCATGAGGAGATAGTGCTGTGTTTCTGTCTCCGAAGCATCGAGTGACTAGCTGCTCTACTAACTTGAATGTGTTTTCAGCCGTATGATAGTATAGTTGTCATTAAAACAGATTAAAATAATTTCTGGTCATAGGCTACTATTTTAATATATCTTGTGTAGCGTAACAAAGCACCACATTTCTGTTTATGATGCCACTGCATACACAGTGAGCTAATACTTTTGTTTATGGAAATATTTTGTTAAATGCTCAAGTCATGTTTTGAACTTTAGTGTTTGTTTCGTGTAAATGTATTCAGGTTTAATGGTATTACCATTTTTTTTAAAGAGCCGTTGTCTCTGTTTAAATACTAGCATGTGGTCAGGGTCTGTTTGATTTAGGGTCATCTATATGCTAGTGTACTCATGAATGTTGACAAAATTCACTTTTCTTTAACAGATACACAGATACACCAAAAATATTAACTGATATGACATTAAATTCTCTCTAAAATAACAATGTAACTGTGTGTTTTCCAGTATTATTTACTTCTGAGCAGCTAGTCGTGTTCATGGCTTGTACATCACATTAAAAAAGAAATGCGTTAGTACAGTGAATAACAGTGGATGTACGTAACTACTTTAGCAGTTCTAAGATGTTAGCAACATGCTAATGTACGATTATTGGAATGAACTGTGAAGCAAATCTGATGTTCAGGTCACGTGATGTTTTAAATATATGTTCTGTTTAAAATGCTGTTGTTGAAGGTTGCTGCCTGTATGTTTATGTAGCAGAGCTCTTATCTGTTTTTCTCATTTCTCCTTGTTCCTACATTTCCTGTGTCTTTTCTCTGGAGCTGAATCTAGTTTATGCTCAGACCTCTGGCCTGCCTACAGTTCTCCATGATTTGTGTGACTCGCAGGGGAGGAAAGCAGGACTCCTATAGGTTAAAATCTGCAAACAATGACTCGTGTTAGCTTGATGAATGAACCGCACGCCTCTCCATTTGTCTGTGCTTTAAGCACCATCCTTTATCAATTGTTATCCAGAGTCTGCTAACACGCACTCTTTGAATCTTGCTTGGCGCATGGAAAAAGTGAGGGATAAGACGAGATGTGCGAGGGAGAAGTTTGTATAAGAGGACTCTTCAAAGACTCTCAGGTCCTAATTAAGCGCAGGACGCTTCCCCCTCCCGTGACATTTCACTGGACATTCTTGATAAATGTCACACCCGTGGTTACGCCAGCAGCAAATGGATGCTACGCCAAGCGCTTAATAACCTTTATAAATATGCCTGCCCAGAATTCAAATTCTCACACCCACACTGATGCACCTTGTAAACAAGTTGTGTATATATTTGTGTGGGTGTATGTGGTGCTGTGCATCACATTAAGACTGCCGCTGCTGTCGCAGGTTTGTATAGGTTACAATGTACAGGAACAGACACACAGACCTTACTTGAATGTGTGCTTTGTTTCATAAAAGGCCAAATATTGTATATGAATGTCTGCAAAATCAGAGTTTAATGAAACAGTTAGTGAAGCGGTTGGCCTCATGCAAGGATGGGTATTTCAAACAGCAGAACGCTACATTGTGTTTGTTTATTTCAGCAAGTGACATGCAGTTAGCATCTTGGACATTTTGTGTTTTCATTCATTTATATAAATATATAATGTCTTAAGATTCGCAGTCCAGTTAGATTAGTTACAACATAAAGCACAAACTAGGGTAACTAGTGTAAAACAATTTAAATATAGACATAGATACATTCATATATACATAGTAGAAAAGTAGTAGGGAAGTATACAGTTCTTAGTCATTTACATAAGTCTGCATTAATCTCTCACACTACTAGATGTTTGTGTCATTTGAAGCGTTATTCATTTATCGTCAGAGAAAAGAAATAATTGATCTTGTTGTTTGCTGTGTCTTTAGGGGAGAAATGATGTGTTATGAATGTCATTAATAATGAAAGCTATGAGTTGTGATTGCTCGGAGGCCTCGCGCTGTTAACTGGAGGATTATTTGGCATGCGTCGGAAATGAGATGAGTGGTAATTGTGGACACATTAGCTGTGACACTTCCGCAGGTGCTGCAAGATTTGATGAGCTTTGTGAGTTTGTGTGATGCCTCTTGCAACACAATAAAGACATTGTCATATATTTATAAAACCGAAGGATAATTGGCTTTGGATTAATCTCATGAAAGCAAGGCCCCCCAAGTCACCCAAGGCCACCAAAAAAGTGTACAAAAATGTATTTTATAAGTAGTAAACTAATATCATTACTTTAAATTAATGATCTTGAAACAGGCATACTTTTGAGCAAAATATAATTCTTTCTTCTTATTTTAGGATGAAATATGACCCAGACTTTTCCCGACAGAGATTTATTAAGCATGCTCTGTGAGGGACACTTTACTGTTTAATATATGGCATATCTTGTCTTTGATATGGAAATTGGAAAATGTAAATCACTATTTATGCACTTTTATTAATAACAACAATTATGTGATTAAATGCAGCTTCTAAATATATACATGCATATGCATGTTTGTTGTGGCTCTTTTATCACAGTGTCTCTGGACACATAGCTGAGTGATTACACTCTGTGTGTGTGTGTGTGTGTGTGTGCATGTGTGTGTGCATGTGTGTTTCAAGGTTGTTTCCAGTCACATGGCACGCACTGCCGCACGGTGGCTAATTGTCTCTCCTGAGGAATAATTAGGTGACAAAAGTGTGTAATGGTGCCTCTGTTCAAAACACACACACACACACACACACACACCTCGCGAGCTGTATGCTGTGTGTTCAGCAGGCTTTACAGTACACCATCATTTGTTTTGAACTCTGACAGTAACAATATGAAACGGTCACTGCATTCCTGTACAAACAGGAAATAATATTGTCAGAACAGGGAAATAATGCTTGTAACAGAAGTACATGAAAGACGCAACATATTCATGTTATTTGTGTTGAACTGTGGTGTGATGACCCCACACGTTACTTTAATGTGTACTGTACCACTGTACACAAATACCATATTTAGCTACAGTACATGATATTTACAGTACAGACACAAACAAAGAACTTAAATATATAGCTTAATATATAGAAATAAAAAGCATTATCCAAAGAAGCTGTATTCAATAATAATTTTAATATAAATTAATACCAATGTGTAATCAAGAAACATTACTAATGTTAATAACATAGCTCCACCCATAATGCTATTCTTCTTAATTTTGACATTTATAATAGTTTGTATTATAATAGTTAGTACAGTCACAAGCTGCTCTGCAGGCACTGTTCAAAGCAGTGGAGAAGGTTTACTGTGAACACTCTGTGTTCAAATCGATGACTTAAAGCAATTTAAAACCAAAACAATCACGTGCAATCATGTCTTAAAAAAGAACTTGTAAATTCACAAACAGCTGTGTTACTGCATGTGTAACATGCTGTGAAACAAACATATAAACATACATACTACACGTGTGAAACCGTTTTACTGTACTTCTGCATTCACACAAATGATCTTTTATTTCAACTCAATGTTAATTGCAATAATATTGTTATTGGTTTGTAAAATAAGTGATGTGGGTGCTGAGTGTACATTAATGTTTACAAGGGAAAGACACACACACACACATCTGAACGGCTGCAGTCAGCTGATCTGGATGCAGTAAAATATTATGAAACAAGAAGGAAAAACAGGACATTCTGTGCTGTTGAATGTTTGCTGAAGGCTGAATAACAAACGTTTCTGTTGTATAACTGAAACATTTCATTCAGTACTTTCAGAACATGGTTTGTAAGTTGTGTAACATTTCGATGGCGATCAGACTGATTATATGAGGAACGTATCTGAGTAATGATCACAGAGCAGAGCTGAGATTTGTGAGTCCTGAGGGTGACACATGGTCAGTGATACAGACAGAGATGTGCTTGAGTCCATTGTGTTCTGTGCACTGTATTTGACAGCACTGATTCACACCTACACATGTGCTGCACTGAGGAACCCATAAACGAGACATGAGCTGCGCCATTGACTGGAAAAGTAGCAAAAAAATGATAATTAGTCAATGATTTATATTATTTATGATTTATTCATAACTTATTATTATTTATTCTATAGTACAGTATATAGTATATATATATATATATATATGTATATGTATATATAGTACAAATATATACTACTGTTTTAATTGACACATTGTTTGACACCAACATTCTTTTGACAAAAATAATAAATGAAGTATAATGTGATGTGTAGATCAGGGGTGTCCAGTCCTGCTCGCGGAGGATCAGTGTTCACCTCCTATTTAAACACACCTGAGGCAGCTCATCAACATCCTACAGACAGATTAGAAACATCCAGGCAGCTGTGTTGGAGCAAAACTCTGCAGGACTGGCCCTATACAGGAGCGATACTGGGCACTGCTGGTGTAGCTAATCCATAATGACACATTATGTCTTTTAAATAAGTAACAGTACATTCATAATTAAGAAATATCACATGAACAAGAGTGTGTTATTGCATATTAACATGCTATGATTCTCTTATAGGTTCTTGTGTGATCAATGGACATTACAGAACTGCATTCATTCCTAATCTCTGCTGTATGGCCAGTCTGACATCATAATGTTTCTGTGGGGTTTTTACGCAGCATATGATAAGTTTACACAGATATCAGACTGTAGTCTTTTAGCTGCTCAACAAACGGGAGGTCAAAGACAGAAGCTCATGTGTGCAGTAGATATGTTCTGACAAGCGTCGTGTCGTTTC